>CAKAOI010039833.1:0-62156 GCA_916701655.1 Sebastiscus albofasciatus
AGAGAGAAACGTTACCGTCTCCCTCCTGCGCCCGCAGGGAGACACCGGGTGCCGGTGTCACGGTTCACGTTTCTCTCTGCGGAGGCTCGTCACTTCACAAGACACGGAAAACCTCTGTTGGTGCGCGCTGTGTCAGTGAATGCAAGCAGGCAGCGGAGGAGAGGCTCCGGTTGCCGGTGTCTCCCTGCGGGCGCAGGAGGGTGAGGCAGGAAAAGCCAACACTAAGATCAGATCTAAATCATGTTCATGGAGAGACCTTGGTCTGGTCAGCTAACATTACTGCCAATCAGGTGAAATATAGAGTGATATTGTGGTTTTAGCTGACGTGTGTCGCCTCACTGTTTTGAGCAATGCTCGTTCAGGTGTATTTAGAGCGAGCAAGTGTGAGCCCGACGCTGACTTTCGTTGATTTCACGGCCACAGGTGTCGCTGTTAAGAAGCAATTCTGAAAGTTACAAATAGTCCCTTTAAACTTTCTTTAGTAAAATACCTACTTCAGGTTGAATTAAAAACAACTGTGTAGCTTCCATGAGCAGTGATATACAAAGAGACAAAGTAAAAGAGCACCACCTGCAGACACTTTAACTTCATTAACTGAAAATCCATGAAGAAAACATCACGCCGTTTGAGTCACAATATTTGAATATGTCGCCAAAAAAATGAGGTCTGAAATGCTCTAAATGGAAAATTCTAATATGAACTGTGTATTATTATTAGTCATTAAAGACTTAGCTTACATTAAAGAATAACTTTTTTTTTTTTTTTTTTTTTTTACAGTGTTCGTGTTCCTGGCAAGATGTCAGCAAAAGCCACAAGGTAATAAGTGTTCACACATGCAAAAGGTGTCAGCCCTCCCTCTTCCATCTCAAAATTTCAATAGGTGGCAGCAACACCCATGTATAACAGCCCTTTGTGGTTTTCTTGTAATGACATAAACTATGTCTACACAAATTCTTTACTGTGTGTCTTCTTTTCCTTTGTCCTTAGTTTCTATGTCACCGATACTCAAGGAGATCTACTCTGGGGACTTATTTTTTCTGAAATGTGACAAAGGCACAAGTGGGAGCACAGTGAAATGGTACTTCAACGACATGGAACAAACGCTGACGACCGAAACCTGGAAGATAGGCGTTGCCGCACCCAAGCACTCAGGCTCTTATCAATGTGAGAGCAATGGGCAAAAGAGTGACCCTATACCCATCGTCGTCTTGGGTAAATGTACCACATGAACATAAGTATTACAGCTCAAGATGTAAAGGGAGATACACAAATATTTGTATAATTTATTTATTTACATTTTTCAGATTACGTTCCCATTGCCTCACTCACCATCCAGACAGGCCAACCGGTGGTGGAGATGGAACGTTCAGTCGTCCTGCAGCTTGACAACGAGGATGGTCTGCAGGGATGGAACTGCTGGGCCTATATGAATGGGTTGACAAGGAGGATTAAGTTGTTGAAGAAAGATGGTGTGAATGTTGTGCCCTTTCAATCCCACAGACTGACTGACCCTGAGACCATTTTCTGGTGTTCTGATACTCAAAAACACAGGAGTAACCAAATCATAGTCAGGACCTCAGGTGGGCTTACTGTTATTTTAATGCTCTGTTATACAAAGCCAGGGGGAGCTGAACATTTTCTGTAGCTTCATCACTACATTACCAGCATTCTTAGCATTGTGTATGAGCCTCAGAAATGTTATTTTTAGTCATTTAACTACATGGGTAAAATCCAGTGTTCATCTTCTTTCAGGGAAGGCCATATCGCTGGAAATGTACCCTCTGCCTGCTGTGGTTGGGGAGAGTCTGACTCTGAAGTGCCTTGTCTGGGGCACAGATCAAATTAGCCACGCAGTTTTCTACAAAGACAATGTAACCATTCTGGAAAGTCCCAGTACTATCTACCAAATCTCTAACGTGAAAGAATCTGCAAAGGGAAGCTATAAGTGTGATGCCACCTACACATACAAGGGGAACGCTCCCGTGTCCTCACACACGGAGGTCTCTGATGATCAAGATGTGTTTGTCCAAGGTATGTGTGATACTGTTTGCTTTACACATACATGTGTTTCTCCAGTAGACAACTTTAAAAGTCTTTCTCCTCATTTGTCCCTTTTCAGTGCCTCCTATGAAGGCAGTTCTCTCTGCAAACGTTGGTTTGTCGTGCTCTTGTCCACTTTGTCCCGATGGTAGCGCCTATCGTTGGTACCACAAGACTGATGGTCAGCCTTGGGCACTATTGGATTCCCAACAAGGATTCATGATGCCAAAAGAGAGTGGTACATATGCCTGTAGAGCCGTGTGGAACACCGGGAGGTCTTTTCTCAGCAACGGTTATGTTTGTGAGTTCCTGCTAATGGACTTTGAGATATCAATACACATTAAATGTTCTCTATACAATATTCAGAGCATTAATATAGCAGCAAACTACTATTTGCAATGTAAAGATATAGATGAGTAATGTCTACCTGAGCAGAGAATGAAGTTGCTCTCCCTCTGTAATCAGAGCTTCTCCGTGCTTTGTTGACATAGCTGCGCGTGCCTTTTAGTGTATGTTAATGCATGCAAGCGTGCCCCACTGGCTAGCTCACGGCACTGCACTCATACGATGGTTACAGCTTATAACGCTGTCCTGGCCAACGTTGCAGAAGCAGTCGCTATGTTGACAGCCGTGTGGAGGCACCAGATATGCTCTAAATTTCGTATTGAGCACCTTCAAGAGCATTTAGCGCGACATGAGTACTACCCAGCCTGTGAGAGCAGTTGTATAATGTATTTTGTGACCATGGAGGAAGCTTTCAAAGTCTAAAAAGAAACAACCCTGATGATGTCCTCAGAGTTATCTCACCTTCGGCTTGGAGACTTTAAAATTCATAACAGAAGCTTGGACACACTGTTAGAGTCCACATAGAGTGGAGGCAATAGAAATGCTCTTAATTTCGTATTGAGCAACTTTAATACTGTCAAATGCTGCTAATGGGAATTCCACTATCACAGGGTCACAGTCACAGAGATTTCAAGTTACATATGTTCTGTCTCTGTTTCAGATCGACCTCCGATCGCAGCCATTATCATAGGTGTGGTCGTCGTGCTGGTGATTCTAGCTTTGGCAGTGGCTGTGGGTTTTTATGTATATTATACGAAGAGAAATACCACAGGTGAGTAACTACTACTTTTTTTCCACTTTTTGTAAGCACACTGAAGGCATTACATACAGTAACACTTCTTTTTTTAATTTTAGGACCAATTTACGAGGATATGCCGCTGAGATCACTCGACAAAGGTGATGACCAATATGAGACGCTGCAGAAGGGTGCCCAAAGGGGGGGCGAGTATGACACCCTTCAGCCAGAAGCACCAGGCAGACAGAAGAAAGACGGTGAATATGAAGCACTGAAGAAAGAGGAAATGACAGGCGGGGAGTACCACACTGTGAGACTAGCAGGGGCAGTTGGAGGAGAGGGAGGGTATGAAGCACTGAAGAAAGAGGGAATGACAGGGGGGGAGTACCACACCGTGAGAATAGAGGGGGCAGTTGGAGGAGAAGGAGGGTATGAAGCACTGAAGAAAGAGGGAATGAAAGAGGGGGTATACCACACACTGGGGATGTCAGGCGCAGGTGGAGGTGAGTGAGGATATGAAGCAGTAGGAAAGAAGGTCAAAGACTGTACTAATAAAGTATCTTAGATAATAAAAATAGATGACAGCCCAAAGTAAGGTTGTGAGATTATCAACCATGTGATTGGCAGGGAGAAAAACTTTGACCTAACAATAAAAAGCCAGTTAAAAATGAGCAAGACTGCCAAATAACACAATAACAGCCTGTATGTTGCATAGTGCAGCAACTAACAATTGTTGCCATTCATTTTTATTTATATGTATCATGTAAATTATAAAGAATATTCTGTAAAATGTAAATTGCCATCTCAAGTTAACAGAGCAGAAAATGATTAATTTGTGACACAACAGTCAAAAACACCAAATATCAGCTCTGATCTTGATCAACTTATTTTTTCAACTCAGATAGTCACCATACATATATATTCTCATTCATCATACTGATTTTTCACAACAATGACAATTTTTTTAAGTCTTTTTTAATGTAAAGTAGATTGAGTGCTTGATCAAACTATCAAAATATGGGAAAGGGGGGAGCAAATTTGTCTTGTTTTTGCAGCAAAAAAAAAAAATAATTTGCGTATGTCTCCTTGTAAAGTCATACTCTCGTAGTTTCATTTGTACAGAGAATGGTCTCATAATTTGACTTTTGTGTCTTAAAATGTATTTGCCTTATCAATGCTTTTTGTGATGTTCTATTATTTGTGCAGAGAAGAAGTGTCATAATATTGTACAGATTCGGATTTTGTATTCAAATGTAAAATCACTTTATATTCCAGTCAATTCTGATCAGATATCCGCTTAATTTGCAGTGTACATGCAGTACCTTGAGAGACAGAGAGTGTCATTCCTGTTGTATTTTATGTGCTGAAATAAATCTATTTTGATTCAATTTGATTGTGGTTTGTACAATCATTTAATCACAAAATGCACAGAGGTAATGAACCTCTGGATGCATTTCTCACCTCAACTAATAAATGCCGGTGAAGGTTAAATAATCAAAATTCATTACACATGCATTACAGGTGTAATCTCTCTAAGATCTGTGTGATGCAGAGGAGAAGATAAAGGTCAAACAAGTCTTTTGACAATCTTTAGAATTAGAAAGGTAGTGGTCAAGACAATTGGTTGTCTTAGACTCTTCTTCTATAGCTTTCTGCCAGCAGCGTAGTTCCGTCAGCTCATGTGAGAGAATGTCGCCACTGTCTGGTGGAGCTAGTAAATGCACCTCTTACTTACAGATTGTTTCTACAGATCTGCAGCACACCAATTGGACAAAATTACGTAAATAAACAGGAGGGAATTTGCAAATGTCACGTGGCCCACAAATGCACAGGAAGCGATCTGCAAATGCGCAAATATCATTCCACCTGTACAAATAGATGCACAAATGTATAGATATCACTTTACATGTAAATCTTAAAATACGTATTTACAGAGTAAGTTATGCTTATTTGCAAATCGCCCTGTATTTTTGTGAATGAGACTTTACACAACACAAATACAAAAATACATGTTTGTGGATAGTGAAATATTTGCAGGTCATGGTACATATTTGTGAATTGTCTTCTGTGGATTACAACTAATATCTACAGATCTGCAGCTGTACCAATCGGACAAAATTCTGTAAACAAACAGGAGGAAAGTTGCAAATGTCATGTGATACACAAATGCACAGGAAGCGATCTGCAAATGCGCAAATATCATTGCACCTGTAGAAATAGATGCACAAATGTGTAGATATCACTTTACATGTAAATCTTAAAATACATATTTACAGAGTAAGTTATGCGTATTTGCAAATCGCCCTGGATTTTTGTGAATGTGACTTTACACAACACAAATACAAAAATACATGTTTGTGGATAGTGAAATATTTGCAGGTCATGGTACACATTTCTGGAAGGTCTTCTGTGTGTTACAACTAATAAAGTTCAATAAAATCTTCCATAGTCAACAACCAGTGCGGTCAGTTCAGAAACAAGTTGAAGCAACGCTAGTTCAACTTTTGGGGATATAAAAATGTTAACACCCTCTCTGAACATTATATGGTTGGTTTCAAGAGATTCTTCCTCTCTTCTGACACATTTTCAAAATGTAAAGTCTGCACTAAAACAGATGTTGTGGCATAATGTGTTCCAGTTTTAAAAGCTTATATGGTAGTTTATACACCCACAACTTCCTACCAGTACTAGGTGGTGTTATATTCAAGAACTGCTTACCTTTGAATGCAGCAAGGTGTGTCACTTAGTTAGCTAGCTACCTGAGTGTTATGAATTGTTTGTAGTCTTGTTTACTAGCCAGCTTTTAGCCAGGGCCTTTATCTGTCAGTCCTCACCACACTGGCTAGTTGTCAGCCTCAAAAGTGTCCATATTTTAACCACAGGAGTTTATCTGATGGCTCAACGTGTTTTTGAAAGCCAGAAAGAAGAAATGTCGCCTGAACGGACGTATTTACAACGAGGAAATACCTCAAACAGCTCAACTAACGTAACTTTGGTCTAGGAATATGACGTTAAAAAATGGCGACTCCAAAAGAACGTAACGCTCTCCATGGTAACGCTCGTTCTTTTAATATATCCATGGTAACGCTAATATGCTGGTTTGCCACCAAACACCAATAAACACCGAAGAAGAAGAAGAAGAAGAAGAAGGAGGAGGAGGAGGAGAAGAAGGAGTAGAAGGAGAAGGAGGAGGAGAAGAAGAAGAAGAAGAAGAAGAAGGAGGAGGAGAAGAAGAAAAAGAAAGAGGAGGAGAAGAAGAAAGAGGAGGAGGAGGAGAAGGAGAAGAACGAGGAGGAGGAGGAAGAGAAGAAGAAGGAGAGGAGGAGGAGAAGAAGAAAGAGGATGAGGAGAAGAAGAAAGAGGAGGAGGAGCAGAAGGAGGAGGAGGAGAAGGAGGAGGAGGAGGAGAAGAAGAAGAAGAAGAAGAAGGAGGAGGAAGAGAAGAAGAACAAGAAGAAGAACCAATTTGGTATTACTCAAATAAGTTACTGTAAGTATGACATCCTTAGCTAGGTAGCTAGGTAGCTAACTGACAGTATAGTTCACTGTATTGGCCTGAATACCACTATGAAGACAACAGGGTTTTAGTATGGGCCAGTGTTATACTTGTTCTTTAAAAAGTGAGGAACCAGAGGTAACACATTTTTAAAGGTTTTATGGTGACAGTGTGCTTTATGGGTTTTTGAAGGTCAATACCATATAACAGTGTTTATAGACTCACTCAACTTATTGATAGCAGATAATTAGCTAATGGTGATATTAAGTATCTTTACTTTATTTCTGAGGTAAAACAAGAGCTTATTTTAGTAGGGACCATCATGGGAATTGCCAAAACTCCCCCTCTGCTTTCATCCGTGCTACACCCTCTAATGGGCCCCTCCTTGGCACCCTGAAATTTCACTCACTGCCCAATCAGGAGGCAGCAACCACACACTATATATATAAAGCACAAACGCACCCACTGTTCATCTTTCTTTTTCACACCACCTTAGAGCTCTGATCTACACTGAAGCATGCCACTCGTCGCTCCCGGGCTCGGATGGCCATGACGCCTACTTCTGCCGCCTTCGCTGGCGGCACCAGACAGAGGCCGACTTCTGCCCTGCTCAGACTACTGATGTCAGCTGCTCACCTGGTGGTGCGCGTTAGTTGGGCTGCCGCATATGAGAAATCTTCAGCGATAGAAACAACGCAGGCTCCGGATTCCAGCTCTTGTGTGGAGCGATGTCACCTTTTGGAGCTCACCTGGTTGCCTCAGTGAGGGGGTGCGTTCCCCACTGTATGTCCAAGTTTGCCTCAGAACACTGGTCTTCCACATCCACTTTTGTGCAGTTGTATCTCAGGGATAAGACGTCTGACTCTGTGTCTCACTTGGTGTAACTTCTGTGGATCTGGGTCATGCCTTTTGGTAATTTTCAGCTGGGTGTACATCACATCCCTAACGGCCTTCGCCATAGGCTTGCCATAGCCTTCTATCTACAGGCTCAGCTGGCCCCTGTTTTATTCTAGTAGCTGAGTTCATGAGAGAGATGAGTGAGTCGGCGGTGAGTGCAAAGATCAGTCTCAGGTGGAGCTTCGATGAGGTAAACCAATAGTTAGAACTGGCACTACATCCAGGTAACTCCTATTTCTCTCACTGGCAGATGGATGCAGGATAATCCCATTGATTTCAGAGACCAGAGCGGGACAGTGAGGGTGAATCCCTGAGCCCCATCAGTACTTTTCACTGGCTGAGGATAACTGGTGAGTCCCTTGTTCTAGTGCCATCAAAATCTATTTTTCTTCTTCATTTCCATGCTCTTATACTTCAGGTCGGTGATCGATACACTGTCTGGAGAGGAGTACAGCATTACGGGTAACATGAAACCACTGTATTCAAAGGTTTACAGACCTGCATTATTAGTGCCTGAATCCAGCACTAAGCAGACGGAACTTGACTCGATCGAGACAAAACAGACGCCAGAATAAAACATTTAAAATGCAGATGAAAAATGTAACACACAGCTGTAATCATCTATTTTTTTTTTAGCAAGATAGTTTATACAGCACCTAATACCAAACATTAAAACATAAAAATTGGAGTAATGCATAAGAATAAATTGCCTATTATTAATTATTGTACAGTAATTATCCCCTCTAGGTTTTATTATACAATATTTTCCACATGTACATGATTTTTTACATATACAGTTTTACAATCCGGAACAAAACATTCATCAAGAAATTAATGAAAAAATGACAAAAACAGTAAAAACCCTAACATTTATCAGTGAACTCCACTCAATGAAACAGTATCAAAGTAAGTGATGCCATTCCATGATCTAACACAGGGATATTTTTCAATCTTAAACCTTTTTGGGGCTAGGTAGATACATTACAACAACTACTAACAAATTTAAAACAAATTGCTCATATACAGTGAAATGTCATTGTTTTGTCCATTATCAGCCTTTTTATTTTTAATCGGTCTTTCGTTTACTGATCATTTAACGTATCTCCAGCTTGCTGCACCATGAAATAAAGCGAAGGGTAATGAAAGTCCACCTTTGAACGAGATTACCGAGATCTACGTGATGATTCCGCAGGACTAACTTTCTCATATACGCACTGGAATGTGTGGGGGTTCTTAGGTTATATGCTGACAGCAACATGCTTTTCTTGATGTTTACACTTAGAGCATGAATTGCCTGAACACAACAGTAACATAATAGAATAACACCAATGAAGCATATATTACAAGCAAAGCATACTGAACAAAAAATCTGATGAAGAGACCTGATAAAAGTGTCTCTAAACTACGCGGGGTAATGACGTTCCTTCTAGTCCTATTTGAGGCATTTTTATTCCCCAGTTTGTCAGCAGGCAGACAGGTTCGAGGCCTAGTACTGTACATGAAACATTTTTTGCACGAGGAAATCAAAACGCTGCATCTAAAAATATCAGCATGGGCTATTTAGACTTCACAGAAAGCTGTGTGCAGTAATATTTGCAGGTGTTCAATTATTTTCTCAGTGGATGAGTAAACCAATACTACAGAGCAAAACATTTTTGTTGTATTGGCACAAGTAGCATGCTTTTTCTTAAAAGTGTGCACATTAAGGACAAAACTTAACATTGTTTTTAGGAGAAAAGCTTTCATAACATTGTGTGAAAACCTTGTAGAAAACCAGTTTGGGTGATCTTAACCTGTTTTAACTTGAGTTTTAGAAACCGATTAATCAAACTCAATAGGTTTTCACCCAACAACAGAAGTGCGCTTGTGACCAATGTGCGCCTAAAGATTTGTACTGATTCAAGTGAGAGGCATACAAATGAAACCCTGTCAGATAATATAGAAATTTCTACAATTATTACAGTGAATAAACATCAAAGAAAGCCACAGCAGGCCTAAAACACGACCCTCCTCCGAGAGAGAGATTGCAGAGAGGGTGATGAGTCCTAAAACACTCTTACTTAGATTGTCTCACACAAGGTACACAATTGCACACACAAACACACATTTTACATTTACTAATGTCTTCACCTCCACTGTGGAGTCTCTTTGACTTCAGTTCAGTTGTGATAATACAGTCAGACTTGCTGAAAATGGTCTCCTCTCTCGCATTTATATCCGCACTTTCCAAAGTTCTTCACGCCGGCAGGTGAAACTCCACGCTGTTGATGTGCTGTTTCTATGTGCAGAAGATCTGCTGGTTTTTATGTTAACTCCCGGTCCCCCTCTCCTCCATAAAGGTAATTATTGGTTCCGGCTGGTTGGACGTACTCCTCAGTTTTGTCCCAGTCTGAGACCCAGCCTCCTCCTCCTCCCATGCCTCCGGCTCCGTTGGGATCCGTTCCCTGGTTCATGGCTCCGTAGCCTCCCCCGCCACTGGTACGATACAGCTCCTCCGTCTCGTTTGCGAGCTCATCCTCATCCAGGATGCCACATTTTTCATCGCTCAGCTGTTCCGGCTCCGCCCAAACTTGCTTCTCTCCGGATGCAAAGAGGCCTGCAGCCCAGAGACATGATCAATGCGTGAGTTTTTGTACAGTATTCAGACTTATGACAACCAATCTACTGGAGCTGCAATGATTAATTGATAAGTTGTCAACTATTAAATTAATCACCAACTATATATATATATATATATATATATATATATATATATATATAATCGATTGATCGGTTTGAGAAATTTTTTAAAGAAAAAAAGTCAAAATTCTGATTCCAGCTTCTTAAATGTGAATATTTGTCTTTTCTCCTCTATAACAGTGATCTGACAACATTTTTCACCATTTTCTAGACAAAGCAACAGAACAGAAAATAATTGACAGATTAATCAACAATGAAAATAATCATTAGTTGCAGCCCTACAATCTACAGAAGAGTGCATGACGAAGAACGCACAGATTGTTGCATACTTGAACACCCTAATGCTCTGGTTAAAGAAGAATGACTGGAAATGGAAATTGTACACACCATAGAATATAACACCTCCATAATGAACAAGCGAGGCGATGAGAAACACCCCCTGCCACTCCTCCCGCGTCTATCAGAGGAGGGTGAGAGGAAAAGAAAAGGAAGAGAGATTATGAGCATGAAAAAAAGTGTGTTTTAAATCAAACCAACTAAAGAGAGGCTTGCACATGTATTGTGTTCTACAAAAGTGCTTAAACTCTGGATCATTTTACTCTGGTCAATAAAACTTGATGCTCAAATACCTTTCTTAAAGGATCAGTGTGTAGGATTTATTGACATCTAGTGGTGTGGTTGCAGATTGCAACCAACTGAATACCCCTCTGCTCACTCCTCCCTTTCCAAGCATGTTGGAGAACTACGGTGGCCTTCAGGTAACATAAAAGTCCAAAAGGCCCTCTCTAGAGCCAGTGTTTGATTTGTCTGTTTTGGGCTACCGTAGCACTGCTCCTTATATAGACATTAAGGCCTCATTTTAAGGTAACGAAATCACAATGATTCTTAGTGTCAGGTGATTATACACTAATGAAAACATTGTTATGAATACCATATTCCATTTCTGCCAATAGATCCCCTGAAATCCTACACACTGGACCTTTAAGATTCAACATGTCTTGTGGCTAGGAACTCTGGTCGATTGAAAATTTAAAAAAAATTCAAGAATTAAGTTGATATCAGTCCCCCTTAAGTGATAAACTTCTCCTTGTATGCCTAATGGACACGCAAAATGGAGTGTTTCTTATGAAGTGACACTTCTGCTGTTGTTTTAGAAACATTTCCTATGACCAAACTCAGTTGGAAGTGCACTGTTGACATATGTACGCAATGAGGATGTGCAACAAGTTCTCACCTTGTGCTTCGTCATGGCACCAACTATAAGAGGGCAAACCATACCAGACAAAGTGCCTACACCGTTGGAGATACCCATGAGGATACTAGCATAGCGTGGTGCAATGTCCAGGTGGTTGACATTGAAACCTTATGAGGAAGGACAAATACAATATTAGCGCACAAATGATAGGAAATAGTTATATATTCACTCTCAAATTCTACTTTAATATTTGTGGCCAAAAGGTTTAAAAGAACATTGATGTCCTCCATTAAAAAAAAGGGGCTTATTGATATTGATGGGGGCAATGTTGATGCATTTACACAAACTTAACGAAAAAAACAAAAAAACATGGTTTCACCTGAAATGGCAAAGCCAGAGAATCCCACAGCCAGAACCAGGAATGTAATGGCAACACCTTTTGTGTGAGAGAAGCCCACCACCAGCAGCAGGGTTGCCTCCATCCCAAACCCTGATGTAGACGAGCAAAACAGAATCGAAACAAAGAATGAGTTTAATGTGTTTAATGGTAAACATTAAGCCACAATGCAAGCTTTTCTCTTCTCCCTTTTCATAGAATGCTGTTGACTGAGCAGTAGCCTAAAGTTTCCCCAGTACTGAAAAAGAGATACGTACACTGTATGCTTCTCCATTTCACTTTGCTATTGATTTCTCTCTGTAGTTCAAAAATAGCAGACAGAGGCAGGGCTTCTGCTTTACAGTGAGTCATCATTTCCCTTATGCAGCAAATGTTTTCTCACCACATCTGACTAAATACTGTAGTTAACCCCATAATTAGCCAATGATGTGCTGTGTAGTTTATCAGAATCACATAACTGAACCAGCCTTCTGACTAAAAATAGGGCGCTTAGAAAAAAAACATTTAATTATATCCAGAAAAGGCTTTGAAATAACATTTTATATCAGATTTTGAGAACAGTTTTGACATCTTAGAAGAAAAAAAACTGCTATTATGAGCACAGCGAGTACATTTCTTGTATCCCCTTTCTGCAATTCTTTCTTACCTCCACAGTTCATAAGTTTCCTGACGTTAGTGGTGGTCATGATTTGGTTGGAGCGCAGATAGTCAGCAAGCTGGCCGCCAATGGGCACGATGATGGTCATGACGAGGTGGGGAAGAGCGGAAACTATGCCCACCTAGAGAGAGGTGAGAGACAGATTTGAGACCTCTGAAGACAGCCTATTATCACTGAACTAAACCTGGAAAGCGGACTTTCTATAGCTTTGACTTTCTATAGCAGTTTCCTGTTATTGTACATATGTAAACTTTTGTTCCTCGTGCAGTACACCGCACATAACCATATCCGGTTTCTGTTACCTTGCTAATCTCGAACCCAAACACTTCCTCAAAGTACGCAGGCTGGCTGATGAGAAGCAAGTAGAAAGTCCAGCTTCTGCAGAAATTCGCCACGATGATGGCGTACACTGGCATGGACGTGAAGAAGGCCCTCCACGGCGTGTTGAATTTCTGCAACACAGAAAAATGCGTTCACTGAATTTGTAATGAAATTCTTAAGCCTCTCTGACTTGTTTCACAAACTTAAATGTACAGTTGTTTACCTGAATTAATGACCAGTTTTTCCTATTTGAGATTTTTGAAATAAGTCAGATTCCAGGACGTTGTGATCAATAAGAGGATGGGTGGAGTGAATTGAATGCATGAATGCAGACACGAATGAGCAGAGGTTGCCACCGATACAGACTTTCTAAATGTATCTGTGTTGCTTTCAATTTGAGAAACTATTATTCTACTATACAATTATTAGAATCAGGTCATGATGAAGCTTGACGCCCTCTTAAGCTCCACCCAGGCTACCTTCCTTATTACTCTTACATTGCTCTGCTTGTTCACCACCTCTACACTCTTTGTTCAGATCTACTTGCGGCCTTGTCCTTATGTTAACATTTGACATAAAACAAAAAAGTACCAGTTGAGGGAATGTAAATGACAGGGCAGGCCACATTAGTACTGTTAAAGTCAGCCAATGCAGTGTGATACAGTGTTTGAGTCATATTGTACCTGAGAAATGTACTCTATGTACTGACCGTTACTGTAAATTGGGCCGTCTCGCCGATGCTTTCCTCAATATATGTTCTCTCCTCCTCAGTGATGGTGGGATGAGCTGCTGGACTTTCATAAGACACCAGGAACCAGAAGCAATACCACATGATTCCAAAACTTCCTGGGGGGAGGAAGGAAGACAGGCAGGGAAAAGAGAAGGAGTAATGTAAGTGTCAAAACTGGGACGAAAGGTCAAAAAGAACAAGCTGTAAAGGAGACACCTTGACTGTAGCTGCTGCCTCGGTACAGACTGGGATTAAATGTTGAATTCATACATAACACACATACGGGTGATGGGTGATTTTTCTGGTTCTCATATTCATGGTGCTGGCCTTTTGCAGACTTCTTGTCCTTGCGGTTTCAGTATGTGTCAGCATCTACTGTGTTCCTGTATGTTGTGCATAGTCACTAGCCAACTGATTGCATCTGCTGTGATACTATTTGTTGTGCATAGTCACTAGCCAACTGATTGCATCTGCTGTGTTACTATATGTTGTGCATAGTCACTAGCCAACTGATTGCATCTACTGTGTTACTGTATGTTGTGCATAGTCACTAGCCAACTGATTACTGTAGGACTCTGTTGTCATGTTTATAAATTTCCCAAGTTGAAGTTCAGTCTGAAAAAAAGTAGCCCCAGTGTAAAGTCCCCACATTTGATTTGGGTCAAATTTTAAGGTCAAGGGTCTCTTACCGTAGACGTAGAAGACTGATGACCATCCGGAGTACTGGACCAGGATTCCAGCTAATGGCATGGCAATCACAGCACCAGCATAAGAACCTAGAAAAAAAAAAAAAAGAGAAACATTGTGTTTAGGACTGCAATTTCAATTAATTTCAAATCTGGCATTTATTTTGTCATTTAAAGGTGCTAAAAGTGAGATTGGGAGCATTTCTATTTCCTCCGCATGGCTCTCAGCATGGTGACGACTGAGCCAGCGGCTCGCAGCTAACGTTGCTAACAGCGCTAACAGTGAAAACAAAGGCAACAGTGCTGACAGAGCTAACAGTGTTAACCTGGCGGTGAACTGGTACTTGTGCTACACTTCCGCAAAGGAGCCGTCAGTTGGGACGGTGTTATCTGTAGTAACAGGCTTATCAGCTGTAACCGCCGTATGAGAGCAGTGCAGAGCGGCGGCCGTGAGCTAGCCAGTGGGGCCTTTGTATATATCTTCCATATGCACCAACATGAACTAAAAGCATGCGCGGCTGGCCCGGCTATGTCAACAAAGCACAGAGAAGCTTGGATTATAACACACACAGAGAGAGAGCAACTTCATTCTCTGCTCAGGTAGACATTACTCCTCTATATCTTTACATAGCAAATAGCTGTTTGCTGCTATATTAATGCTCTGGATATCGTATTGAGCACCTTTAACTGTTTAGTCTATAACATGTCAAAAACTAGAGACCATCTTGCGATGGGATCACACCAGCCACAACGCCAAATTGGGGGGGACAATGTACACTTACCCACTTCCTACCCCCCTACTCCAATGCCGTTGCTCGGACCACACCCATCTTCGAACTCAGCCTACATTTTGATCTCAACTACACACCTGTAAGGTTTCGTGACTGCATCTTGCACGTTGAGATGCTCATGTGTTGACTAAATCTGTCCACTGACAGACAGAAATATAGATACCTGACAAAGTACTCAAAACCGTTTCTGTGGTAGTTCCTAGAACTTCCCACTACAGTAGGTGTCTCTAGGACCACATTTTGCCACGATGACTCACACGCAGACTCACAAAGTGAAAACAATAAAGTAAATAGTGAAAAATTGCATCTTCAGATTGCTTGTGTTGTTTGAGCAACAGTCCAAGACCTAAAGAAGCTGGAACGAACATTTGAGAAGCTGGATCCAACAAATGTTGATTGCAGTTTTGCTTGGAAAAATAACTGAAACGCTAAATCAATTATCAAAATAGTTGGCAATTAATTTTCTTTAAATCAGCTAATGGATTAATTGACTAACCATTTCAGCTCTATTTGTGGCTATGTTAAAAATAAATGTCTGTTCAAGTGCTAAACACCCATTGTTTAAAGGCCAAGAGAGAAACAGGCCCAGTGATGATGGACTCACCACAAAAGGCCGTCGTGGCCAGGCGACTTCTCTCAAGAGGTGGTGCCCATTTTGCCCAAATACCGTGACAGGCCGGATATGAAACCCCCTGCAGGATGGGGAAGAAATGACTCTATGATAAATGTTCTCAATAAAAATGTAAAGATAAATCTTTCTTGTTACACATGTCTTGTGTTTATGAGAAAACAAACGAGTCAAGTACCTCCACGAGTCCTTGACATATTCTGACAAGGATAACGCAACCAAAGTGCATCCGTGCTGCTGAAGGGATGAGCATGTTCAGGAAAGACGTGGCCACTATAGCAAAGCCAAACACTCTGGAAGAGGACAGAATAGAGACAGGAAGAGACATTCAGTATGTATAAAATAACATATAATTAACGTTTGCAGATAATAAATAGTGAATTAAGAGACCTGTTTGCTGCAAACTTTTGACAGATGAACCCTCCTGGGATTTGGGTTACTATGTATCCCCAGAAGAAGGAGCCGTGGATCATTCCCACCGTTTCTGGATCCCAGTCAAACTGAGCTTTCTGTTCGGACACACAGGAAGACATGCAATTATCAATCTGCACATGTATTTGAATAAGAGTTTGATGAAATATACTGAGATTATATTTTACAATCAAAACAAGAGAACTGATGTGATCGATATAAATAATCTAGAAACACAATGATATTGATTTAGCCTCGCTATTGTGGACTTCCCACCTCAACCACCGCCACTCACCACTATGACCTCCTTGTTGTCTTTCAAGATCTTGTGGCTGTTGACCATGCTGACGACGGCCACGCCCAGGTTACACCGGATACCAAAGGAGATGCAGAAGCCGATGCCAGAGAGGATGGCGATGATGTAGCGCCTGGGCAGGCCGAAGCACGTGCAGTCCACCACGGGCAAATCCTTCTCCTCCACCATCTCCGGCCGGCCCTCCGCCGACAGCTCGATGGTCTCGCCATTTTCCTGCTTCTTCTCGAGAGCTCTGTTCAGAAGGGATTGGAAAAAGGTAGTGAATTGACAATGTATTCTGTTAAGTATTGTAGTACTGACTAAGTATTGTACTGACTAAAGTCAGCCTCTTGGTCCTTTAGAAATACATACATACAATAAGGTCTCTTATCGGAAGTGCTAGTGAATCTGTTTTCTTAAACAGCAGTGCATCTAGCAGTGAGGTTGCATATTGCAACCAACTGAAGCTTCTCCCGTATGCCAAGCGTGTAGGAGAACTACAGTGGCCGACGCAAAAACGTGACAACGTGATGGCTATCTAGAGCCAGTGTTTGGTTTGTCCGTTCTGGGCTACTGTAGAAACATGGCGACTGGCCCGTGAAGACGAGGAACGTATGTAGATATAAATGGCTCATTCTAAGGTAACAAAAAAAAAAAAATTCTTATTTTAAGGTGATTATACACTTAAGAAAACATACTGAGTAATATTATATTTAGGGCTGTCAAAGTTAACGGGATAATAACGCGTTAGCACAAATTTGTTTAAACACCACTAATTTCTTTAACATATTAACGCAACTTGCGATTTTTAGGTTGTAGCGGCCTCAGTTTCTGGCATCATATGAAACTAGAAAACCTCAGGAATCCATTGGTATCAATCATGTCATACTAGCTTGTCAGGTGAAGAAAAACTGTCATGGCCATTTTAAAAGGGGTCTCTTGACCTCTGACCTCAAGATATGTGAATGAAAATGGGTTCTATGGGTACCGACAAGTCTCCCCTTTACAGACATGCCCACTTTATAATAATCACATGCAGTTTGCGGCAAGTCATAGTCAAGTCAGCACACTGACACACTGACAGCTGTTGTTGCCTGTTGGGCTGAGTTTGCCATGTTATGATTTGAGCATATTTTTTATGCTAAATGCAGTACGGAGGGTTTCTAGACAATCTCTGCCCACTCCCAGGTTGATAAGAGTATTAAATACTTGAAAAATCTCCCTTTAAGATACATTTTGAACAGATAAAAAAAGAAATTGTGATTAATCATGATTAAACATTTTAATCGATTGACAGCCCTAATTATATTCTATTTCTGCCAATAGATCCCTCTAAATGCTACACACTGGCCCTTTAAGAAGTTGATTTTAATAGTTAAACTTTGATAGAGTCCAAATATTTGTATATATCTTCTGTCAGCTTGTGATGATTTGGCATTATTGTCTGGGCTATCTGTCAGTTGAAACATCCCTTTACAATTTTGTATAGCAACCCTTGCCCTATCAAGATAGCTTACCATTGAAACGACCATGACAATACACATCGAAACACACACACACACACACATAAAATAGTCAGCGTACTGTTTGCTGATTCATTTCACCAACAGCTATTCAAAAAAAAGTTTGCCGTTTAGTTTACTCTTAGATTTCCATATTGTGGATTTTCTTTAAGAACAATCAGTCAGTCAGTGAGCCAGCCGAGGTTTTCCAAACTCAGTGAAAACAGATCCTGCTCTGAAGGGCTCGTAGACTGACAGCTTGGCTCGATGAAAGATGTTCTGATAATCTTTGTCGCTGTCAATTTGACCGGTAACTCTAGCATCTTAACAAGAGACAGCCCAGTTTATCTGTCAGCCTACCACCACAGGAGCTTGCTGACATAACTTTGTCTTATCCTGTCTTCTCAAGGTGTTAATATATTGGGTTTTATTGTTGCAGACGTTCGTCTCCTGACAGAACTGGCCGACAGTGAGGAATACAGTGTGAGTATCCATGCCCCTCTTCTCCTTCCAAACAAGGTTAACTACTCCGCTCTTTTTCTGCTCTGGTCTATAACCTACGTTCATGCTGAGAAACCCTGAGAAACCATGACCTCTGCCAGCCTCCAGTCTAACAGGCATGAAATATGTATCGAAACGCATCTATTAAACATGACATGTGCAATGCTGAGTTCTCAGATCAGACTCGAGCACTGCAGGTCCAGATGCAGGAGCACAGAGCCCCTTTTATATCGCAGCTTTATTGATTATACATATTTTTTCATACGTACATGTAAAAGTTAAAAGCTAATATCCCTATTGCCTTTGTCTGATAAATGTAACTTACAATCACTATCGAGAGATACATATAGTGCTCGTGAGAGTACATATCAGTCCACTCAGCCCTGCAGCTTTTAGCCAAGATACAACATCCAACAGTGCAGAGCATGAATAATGCTTGGATAGGGGGTGGGGTTGTATTTTATCGACTACTTTATTTGATAGCTGGTTGTACAGGACAGAAAATGGGACCCGGATTCTGAACTGAGTCACATTTAAGTGTATTATGATTCTTAGCCGACTGAGCCACTAGGGCGCAACATTAAAGGGTACATATCATTAAAAACTCACTTTTTCAGTGCTTGTGCACATACCACAAACTGTGAAATAAGACATCCTAGTCAGTGTTTTGTGTGCTACCTACATCAGAAAACATGTGATTCAACAAGCCATTCAGATTTGGCTCCCCTTCCTATGTCACATGCAGGCACAGCAGAATATATCGCACCACGGCTTGAGAACTACCTTTGCAAAGATGCGCCATATTTTTCTTGCTAGCCAATCAGAGCAGACTGGGCTTTTTTGGGAAGGGGTCTTAAAGAGACAGGCGCTAAAACGAAGCGTTTCAGACAGAGGGTGAATACAGGTATATTCAGACAGACTGTATGAGAAAAATAATGTGTGTTTTTGAACATTCACGAATGTAAACATGTTCTAGTAGAAACCCAAAATACATGTAAGAACCGGTAAATGAGCATGATATGTCCCCTTTAATAACAGTGCTCCCACAGTGGCCATTGTGAACATTCATCATAGTTGGGTTGAACATCTCTATTGTACCTGGAAAGGCAAGTATAACATGTAAACATACGGAAACAAACAAATATGTATCAGTTCCCCAGGGACAAACACACTGAAATGATGTTATCTGTGCAGTAGGTCAGTGTTTTATGGTAAGTCAATCTACCACAGACAGGGTAATGCTGTGCTGATTGGCAATTTTGACGTAATAGCCAAAGTAAAAAATGCAGGTCACCTGACACCCCAGAGAGTCCCCATTACAACAACAAAATAATAATGACAAAGTTGCTGCAAAACTATGAATGAAATGTGTGTCATGCACAAAAATAACTAATCACAGCTTGAACTACATTTAAAAGCCATGTCTAGTCATGTGTGTCGACCAGTCAGAGCCAGCAATAAGTAATAAGGCACATGCCAAAGACATAGAAGTAGGAAGTAATAGATCTGGGTTTTCTTTTGGTTATATGCGCAGCTTCTATTGGTTTGAATGGGCCGCCATGTTTGTTGTTTTATGCATCAGTGTGGTAAATGTGGTAGCTGTGATCACAGTGAATCTCCTCTGCATCATGACACCGACTCTAACGATGCCCAAACCAGCACTGTGACCATTTCATGTTTTAATAAGAGGTGTGTGTGTGTGTGTGTGTATGAGCCCCCGCGGACTTGCTGAAACTGCACACTCGCTGACCTGCAGTCTTAAATTGATTTTTAGTATCGTTGCGTAATTTAGTAGAGAATGTGAAAAGCCCTCACCACAGGATCTATTGAACTGTGTGATGTAAATACAATATTTTCATAGCGTGCATAGCTTAACTGCTGCAATGAAGCTTACAATAAAATAACAAACTCCCTTGCTACTGGTGGTGCAACGGTTCAACAAACCCACGGTTCGGTTTGTATTGCGGTTTTTGGGTCACGGTTTCCGTTTGGTTTGTTTTGCACATTAGAAAGAAGAAAAATATAACCATTTCCAATGTGTTTGAACTCCAAAATATATAAATTGATTGATTGATAGTAATGAATGATATTTCTACATTATATAAAGCCATAATACTGATTTCATACATGAAATAAGACAGCCTTTTTAATGGTGAAGTAGACCTATATGTTCAGATAATTGCCTCTTCTATGTCTCTGGCACCTCATCAAATAATTAGCAGGCCTGTATTTAATAGTGGTGTAACAGCTCAACAAGCCCACGGTTAGGTTTGTACAGTTATTGAATGATTAGGTTTTTTACAGTTCGGTTTTGCATCCCTACTTGCTACCTTTTTTTTAGATTTATTTACATTATTTATTTATTTTTAAGATTTTATATCTTGTTTTTTTCTTTCATTAGGTGGTTGGAGGTGCAGAGATTTAAAAAAAAAAATCTCTGATTTGTACAAAAGCATCCCTAGATGGTGTACAATGTACAACGTCAAGACCAAGGACACATCACTTGCAACACGCCTTACTCATTTTGCACATCCTACTTACATATAGGCATTTCCAACTGATTCAGAATGGAGGTTTATTCTCTCCGCTGCGAGACTTTGTTCCTCTGCGTACTCTAACGAACCCTGTCCTAAACCAGAATGTCATCGCTCTATCAAGTCACAAGAGACGAGGACCGTCACATTTCTGAAATACCAGGGAAAGAAAAGCAGCAGCTGATCTTTATACAGCCATTATTGCAGCTTCAGAGGATGTACTTCCCGTGGAGACCTCAAAATGACACGGATACTGAAATATTGAGTGACAAAAAGACCGGACTTTCTTGCCAACAAAACCTTTTCATAGCAGTCACCTAAAAACTCCAACAATAGTAAGCAGACTAGGAAATAACAGCTACACAATTTTAAAACATACATGCTTTAATAGTTACTGTAAGCAGGGGTTCTAACAGTCTCCGACACTGATCAAGTATTAATGATTCTCACTCGTGAATTATTAATATCTCATGGCTCTCTTGGACTATTTTTGTCTGTGCGGGCTTCTGTCTTCATTCTTCCTGTCTCCTCTTCATCTGTAACCCTGCCTTTTATCGTCAATTCCCCTGACTCACGCACATGTCTCGCACACAATTCGCAACATTTCCTTCTTCTCCAACACCAATTTATTTCCCAATATGCAGAAGATGTCCAGGTGGAGTTCACATCTTTTTTCTATTACATACCGTATCTGCTGCAGTGACTTTTCATGACTGACCCTGAGTTAAAGAAAATCCGTTGTAGGCTAATCCTCACAAGCTACTTGACGTTCTCTCCGTCACACCGTGAGGAAGTGTCTGTGAATCAATTCAACCCAGTAAGAAAAGTGTTCAGTTTTTAATCTTGATGACATGTAAGAAAGCTGAATTCACATGTCCTATTCTGCTAAGTGAGTGTTCCTGGTTCTCTCTCTCTCCAAGTTAATCTCTTAATTCATACGTCAAGGACAAATGTCAGCCCAGTTCAGCAGCTTGGAATCATTGATTGGATAAGAGAGAGTCAAATAACCGGTGTGGATTGTGTGAAAGGTTGAAAAGCTCCTCATGACACTACTACGAAGGACCTGGACTTAAATTGGATGTGGACTGTTACAAGCACTGTAATCACACAACATTTTGAAGATCATTTTCATTAGTTAAATTGATTGAACTGAAAGAATGCTGTTCTGTAGAACCACAGAGAAACCACACAAGAGACATATTTTAGTTCAGTTTCAAACTAAAGGCAATTAATTCAGATTCAGGAATGAGATGCTGGAGGCACAGAGAGGAATAGCACCGTATTTATCTATAGATTAGACCTGCAACGATTAGTCGATTAATCTCTCAGTCAGTCGGCAACTATTTCAATATTGATTAATAGTTTATTTTTATGTAAAAAAATACAAACATTCTCTTATTTAAGGCTCTCAAATGTGAAAAGTGTGCTTTTAAATTGAATATTTTTACGTTTTTTACTACCGATTGGACAACACCTTGGGGTTTAGGAAATTTTGATGGCCATTTTTTTTTATTATTAATATTGTTTTATGATGTTATATATACCAAACGATTGTTAGTTGCAGCCCTGATATAAATAGCTGAATGACAGGAGGAGACAGTGAGTGGGTTCTACTTCAATGACATCCTGCTTCTGTTCTGTCTCTCTTATCTTGACATTGACTTCAGGTGTTTTAAATAAACATAGCTTTATAGAATATGAAAAGCCCATATTATACAATAGGGCACAGTTGAATATATTCAAATAGAAGCAAAACTAAATAAAAAGCACTACTGGAACAGGTCAGATCAGAGCTGATTAGAAAAGAACAAAGACTGGGAGAATATTAAAAGAGAACCAGCTTATATAGAAACCCATTTTATACAACTGTTTGGACACCCTACTTCAACAAAAAAACAAATATCCCATATGTACTAAAAGCTAATGTTAGACACATCAGATAACACTTTACATATTAAAGGACAATGGGAACTAGAGTTGAATACGATAGTGGACAATGATACCTGGGAAAGCATGTGTTCTGGATGTCACAGAGGGATTGTAAGCCAGCTATGGAAAGAATTTGACTGGAAGGTGAAGGTGAGTTTTTTTGGGACCTTGCTGGTAGCATGTGTTTTTAAAAACAACTCTACTAACCTATGCTAGAGAAGCTGTGGCATGGTCGGTGACCATACTGATATATTTTGGGACTGCCCGAAAATACTAACTTTTTGGAAAAATGTCAAAGAAGAAATTGAGAAAATCCTGGAAATGGACATCCCCTGGACCTGCTACTGTTCTTACTGGAAGTATCACCTGTTTACCAGACCAGTGCTATGTACTGCATATCTTATTGACGGATGCAAGGAAAATGATCACTGTTAACTGGATGAAGACTAACCCTCCCACAATTGCTTAATGGTTACAAAAAGTCAAACAGGTGTACATAATGGAATACATGACTGCCCAGGTACAACTGAAATTTCCTATTTTTAAAAGGAGATGGATGGAATCCTGTACTTAATTGTCTTTGATGTACAGTTTTTGTAGCTATGTTTGTGGGTGTATGTGTGTACACTCCATCCATATGCAGCGTTACTTTGTTTTTGTGTACATGTATGTCAGGTGAGGCCCAGTCTCAATGCGGTTTTGTTTTGTGATGATTAATTGCCTGTTAATTTGTATTAATGGCAATAAAGTTAAAAAAAGAAGAAAAGAGTAAGATAGAGTGTTTCTATGCTGCTTTCTATGATACAGCTCCATATATACTGTATATTAAATAAAGAATACAACTATAAGTGTACACAGGTTATGTGTCTCTGTGCGCCCGTTAAGCATGTTGCGTGCAGGGAGCAGCAGCGCAACGCACGGCACCAAGGCACCATGGGAGCACCTGAGAGCACGTGCGCTCCGCGGAAATGAAAGCTTATAGGCCGCTGCGGGCTGGAGGCTGGAGGGGCCTAATCCTGGCTGCGAGGTGTCCTGAGGGGGAGGTGGGGGAAACGGACACACGATGACGAGCTATCGGGCTACTTAATGGAAGAGCGAGAGAGAGAGAGAGAGAGAGGGAGAGGTGTCCAAGGTGTACGGCCTGCAGGGATTTACGTGGGCCGACAGCTTGGACGAGCAGAGGCTATTTCTGGAGAGGATTTAAGTGTTTAGAGAGACGCTCCATGAAATCCCGAGAGGAAGAAAGAAAGAAAGGGGAGTTCATCAATACCTTCTCACGTTCAGATATCCAGACTCCTGATCAGCCCACACACTTTTTTTTTTGTCAGAGGGAGAAGGTGTGTCACACATTTTTTTGCAGTTTATTATGGGACTGGTTGTGGAGCTATGGATGGAAGTTCTCAAAAACGCACACTTTACGCATGGGTTTTAAGGGTCTAAAATGCCACATAATTACGCACAGGGGAGTTTGGAAGAATGGATAACCCTTATAAAAGTGAAACACATCAGATAAACATCTACAAACTGTGACATAATTGTCCATAATTTAACAATGTGACGACAGCACTGCAGAAGAAATGAATCCAGCTATCGATCCAACGTTTCATTTTACACTGATAGAACAGTTTGGGGCCTAAAATGAAACTTAACTCTTGTTTATTTGTTCCACTGGAGCAAAAGGAGAAAGAGACTTTGTAGGTAGGCTCATTTCAGGTCAAAGCATTATACAATCAGAAGCATTATTTGTACTTTTTTTTTTAACAGCGTGACTGCAGTTGCTTATAAAGTGATAAATTATGGATGCCAGTTTCTTATGTGACAGATTCAGCAGCCTATAGAGGGACAGATGTTGTGCCAGGTCATCCAAACCTGCTCTAATCCAGCTCCTCTGGACATCTTGATCTTCAAATGAGCAGTTTGCTTCTCTTTTAAGCCAAATAATAATAATAAAATCAGGTTTCAGAAACTATAGTAGCCTAAATTGTATTATATATATCTTCTACTCATTTATTTTCTTTTTGTTTTGTTTTTGTTCCCCCTATATACTCTACACATAAAAGGAAGGATGTCTGTATGTGTTTAAGAGTAGATATATGTCATATATGACCATCTAGCCTCATTCAATGCCAAACACACACCCATTATCCACATCACACACACACACACAGCCGTGTACTTCTTTGTGAGGACCCTCATTGACATAATGCATTCCCTAGCCCCTTACCCTAACCTTAACCATCACAGCCAAATGCCTGACTCCAACCCTTACACTAACCCTAACCTAAACCTAATTCTAACCTGGAGCTTAAAACCAAGTTTGAACTCTCACACAGGCCTTTGAAGGTCTGTCCCACAGAGAGGACAGGCAAAAATGTCCTCACTTTCCAAAAATGTCCTCACTCTGAAGGTCTAAAACTCAAATTGGTCCTCACAAAGGTAGCTGTACAAGAACACACACACACACACACAGTTTTAGTTTAGTTTAGTTTTGTTTTTGTACTTTGTTATTTGTCTTTCTCTGTATAATATATTTTGATCTTTTTTTATGTATGTCCCTGCACATGTCTTCACTTGTTTTGTAATCACTTTATAACACAATAAAGAAAAACAAAAAAACATTTTTTAACATGTCAAGGCAAATTACACACGCAGCTTTTCAACATATTTGTCCCAGCAGAGAGATTTTTTTATAAAAAAAACATCACTTCACTGCTGATCAACTGTCTAAAGTATCATCAGTAACAGTTTCATGCAGTATTTTTTTAATTCTGGGACCTGGTCTGCACATGTTAGGCTTGTACATTGTACATGATTGTAAAATCAGTGAATTAGCTTTATTGTTCTTCACACACATGTTGTTCTGGTTTCATTCTGTGCTTGTAGCCAGCTAGAGACAGACATTTTTGGGAAAAGTGTCAACAAGTCTATTATAGCCTTTTTCCTAACAAGTGCCTTTAATTGTATTTAGTGTGATTATTCCTATGTCTGTAACCTGCTGAGTCTATTCATTTAGGCAAAAAATAATGTTTATTAAAATGTATGTAAAAAATACAACCTAAATAGTGCATTATCAGTAAGATAATGTAAAAGAAAGGTGGAAAAACAGCTATATAATGTATCTTTAAACAGTAAATTAACTGTAAAATACTGTGAAATTAATAAAAGTTCAAACTGTATTTTTCATTAACAGTACAAAGCTGTAAATTTCAGCGACAGTATAATAATGTTAATTTTACAGTAACATAAAGGAAACCCTGCTGCCAGTTCTTTACTGTTATTTCACTGGGAAATTCTTAACAGTGCAGCTGTGAGATTTTTTTACATACCCGTATATCTTCCCGAGAGTCTTGGCTGCTACGACCTTAAACCTGTCCGGCCGGACATCCATCCTCACGACTCCAGGATCCGACCAATGTGCAGTCTTTGCAGCCTTTCTCCTCTACTCCCTCAACTGCCTTTATAGAAAACAACCAACCGAGCAAACATTGTCAAGTCCCACTTTGCTTAAAGTCTCCAAATGAACTTCTTCACACTCTTTGGTGTCCCTTAAAGGTTGAGAGCTCTCTGGAGGTTAACTTTGGACAGGATTGGTGGTGAATCGGTGTCTCTGTCCGTGGTGCTGAAACCAGATTACTGCTGCCTGCGCGCTAATCTCTCCAAGTGTGTGTAGTGTGAGTGGAAGGGAGCATGTCACTTCCTTTCCTCGCAGCCAGCCGGCCGGTTTAAGTACTGACTATTCTTGGACCGGCACAAGCCTTGAATGGAGAGAGAGTTGGAGTAAACAGTGTCCAATCGAAGCTTATTATCAGAGATCCTGGGTATTCATAAGGCTGAGATGATTCTGGGTTGGGACTGACGATTATTTGAGTTTTTTTTAATTTTTTTTTCATTTGGTTTTTCCTTTATTTAGTTTTACTCAGACATTTACATAAACATACTTACACTGTAAAAAAACAAAACAGTTTTTTTACAGTTTTTTTCAAGAAATTTTACATTTTTTGTCTGTATTTCAAAATGACAAAACATTTTTTTAAAAATTACATGTTTCTTTTGTGATTTATATGTAAATGGTCTTAGATTTACAGTATGTTTTGTAATCACAATTGTAATTTTCTGTATTTAAGCCTTTCTTGATAATTTTTTAAAGATAATTATTCTGTTTTTTAGAGGTTTATGACTCTATTTTAACAATTATTTTATGTTAGAAGAAAAGGATTTCATGGAATTCTAAAAATATTTCTACTAAAAATACAGATTTTTTTGCAAAACTTCTGAGTTAATGTAAATTTGGGCTTTTGCTGTCATAACGCATCATTACTGCAACCGCCTTTACTGCTTGATACCTTCCATTTATAACGGGGATGAGGGTTATTGCATGGGTGGATTATGAGACAATGGGCACAGACATGCAAAAGGCCCCACCAGGAGTAAGACACACAGTGTTTCATTGTAGTTATTATGCATCTTTAAGTTGTTTTGTGTCTCTTTGTGGCCATTTTGTGTCTTTTTTTTGGTCACTGTGTGTCTCTTTGGTCATTTTGTATCTTTTGGTGGTTTTGTGTCCTTGTAGTTGTTTTCCGTCTCTTTGTAGTTGTTTTGTATCTCTTTGTAGTCGTTTTGTGTCTCTTTGTCGTCAGTTTGTGTCTCTTTGAGGTAATATTGTGTCTTTTTTGGTCGTTTCCTGTCTCTTTGTAATCATTTGTGTCTCTTTGAGGTCATTTTGTGTATTTTGTGTTGGTACGCGTCTCTTCGAGTGACAGAGGGGCCCCTTACACTTTGGGTCCCTGGGCCTGTGCTCGGTAGGCCTGTTCAGTAATCCCTTCATGGATAGCAAAGAGCTGCTTTCTCTGGTTATCTTTGCAGAATTTAGAGTGAAGCAAATGTTCGCCACCATCCTGTGTTCCTTTTAAATATACCGATATGTAGCTGACTGTATATTGAATTGGCCAAAAGGGCACAAAGAAAAATAACTAAATGGTCATTTTAATATTTACTGTGTATTAGTGATGTGCCATCTATCAAGAACATAGAGTTCATAAGAAAAATATTGCATTACCGTTATAAGTGTGTTTCTCCAAGTCTTCCAAGAACAATGTGCCATCTACCAATGTGTTCAAAATGTGACTGGATGCGTGGCTTAAAGGTCCATGAAAGAAACAGGCAATAGGCCTTTTTCACCAAAGGCATCTCGACATGTCACAGTAAGAAAAACACTTAAATAGCATGGAGCCACCGTTAATGTTAGTAACTAATTACTCTATTTCAGTCTGATTTTGTGTTTAACTAGGGACTTTAACTATTGATCATAAAAAGTAGAAATGAACAAGACAACATTTCTTTCATCTCTGGACAGTTTATTTTTTTTCTGGTACCGTACCGGGTGACTACTGAAAGGACGGGTGTTATTAGATAAGGTGCAGGAAGGATCTAGTTTTTTGTAACTGTGAAAACGTACGGCACAAATGACAGTAGTTCATACATGGTTGTGATGCACAGGCATATGTTTGCGGCAGATTTGGTGGTGGTTATGGGCAGTGAAAGGGCAACATTGTTGACAATGGTAACAGGATATTCTACCACCAAATGTTGCTGAAAAAGTCCCCTCTATCCTTTTGCATACTACAATTCAAAAACCTCGGGCTGTATGTGCAAAAGCATTTGCCTGCAAAAATGAAAACTTTGATGTGTATAGATATTGGAAAAACAACATGCACATTGACCTACTTCTTCTTTACTGTCATTTAAAAGTGTCACACTGCTACTAACTAAGCATTTAATATCAGATACAGCTCTTCTCCAGATCCCTGGCTGATATAGTTCTCAGAGATTGAGAGGAGAGGAAGAGTGGAGGGAAGGGCATGGCGGAGGGTGGAGGGGACAGGCTGGGTGGCACAGAGATGATGGACGGAGTGTCCGAGAGTGAGCCGTAATCACCGGCTCGCCGCACGTCTACCGCGCTGGAGCCGGCAGAGGCGTTGAAAAACACGGGGGGAGGGTCCATGGGGTCTGTGGTCAAATCTGCGGACACATATATGTATATAAGGAACTGGACTTGAAATTTGTAGATTTCCCTTAAACATTTTTTTTAGGTATTAGCTCACATGATAGAGCATAATGAAGTTTAGTTGCAAACATCATTATGAGTCATGTTTCTCCATCTACATCTACTGTATATACACATTTACTGTTGTACTTCTACTATTAAAGCTACACCATTTATTAGTGCTTCCAAATGGCAGCGAGCAGGAAGTGCATCACTTCCGAGAAGTAATTTTGAACGTCAATAAGCACGACACAGCACGCTCACATTTAATAACCCAGCCGGCCTGTAATGCTTTACAACAAATGATACCCGAGAGACGAGAGAGGGAAAATGAGCAGATGATGAGTCCAGTTTTCTCTGCTGATGAGAAGAATGTCTCTATTTCAATCTTGATCTTTTTCCTCTTATCACTCTGTGAGACAAGTTTCTGTGCTCACAGTTGTCCCTTTTGTTTCACTTTTCTCTGTTGTCGTGCCACTTTGTAGTGAAGGCCGATAAGACGTGTGTATTTTTACCGTCCTCGCAGGCAATGCAATTAAATTTGATACCACAGGGCTGCAGTTTCATCACAGTCATGTAAGACTGAAAGAGGCACTAATGCAATAAGAATTTAATAACAGTGCTGTGAATCTACCTGAGTCGTCGCTAAGCTGGGTGTGCAGGTACTGCTGTTTGGTGTAGAACTTGTTGTAGATGCAGTACACCGCAGCCATCAGAGCGAAGGTTCCCATGGCCGCGGCGATGAACAGACCCACTTTTGCGTTGTCTTTGTCTGCATGGGTGTCTGCGGAGGCACAAAGAGCGTCAGAGTCAGAAGTTTTTATGCTGCCTCTCTGACATTAACATTGTGCAGGATGGATATTTTCTGGTTTGAACATTTCTTTGAACTACACTTACATGTCCGCTTTGCATTTAAATGAGTGGTTTCCTCTTTTCTGAGTAGGTCGCGTATTTGTGGTGGAGGTGGAGGCGCTACTGCTGCCGGGGCCTGATGGGCATTGATCTTCTGCTCAGACTGCAGGGTGCTCTGGGAGCTGCTCAGTGGAAACACCAGCAGCAGGCAGAGAGCTGCCAGGCCTGCCATGTGGCTCGTCCAATACGCACGTCTGCAAAGTGAAAATTAAGATGCTTCCAAAAATATAATCAATAGTATCTGAAGGTCTAACAGGCAGTTTAATAATAGTCAAATATTGCAGTTGTTTTTCATACTGTACAGCTTCAAAGTGTCCCAATCTTAAACACACAGACAAACACATTCACTGCAATGCAAAGGCAAGTTTTAACATTTTAAAGTCTATCTTGTCATGTCACTTACCTAAGGTCGAAGTGAGGACGTCGTGTCTTTCTCTGCTGGGTGTTGGTCCTGTCCTCTCTGCCTCTCTGGCTGACTGAAGTGAAGCTGCATCCAAGACAACTGGCCTCCCCAGACACCTATGATTTCCACGGGGACACCTGTGAGCACTCTTCCACACAAGCACATACATGTAGAATGGCTTAAACACGAGCTATGTTGAGATACACAAAGGGGAAAAATTAATTCAGAGGCTTTCCTTTAACAAGTTCTTCTCTGGTGCAATGAAACTGGAGAGAGAGGACAGTGGTTGCTCGCTCACAACAAGTGAAATCAATTTTTTATTCAGGTTTTTCCAAACACAATTAAAGCTGTAATGAGGAAATAAAGAGCCGTCTACTGTTACCAAATGAGAGCTTGAAGCGTTTTTGCAGAGGTCACACAACAAACTGCTGTAACATGATGGTGTTCAGCAGAGAACATGAGTGCAACAGAGCTCCCTGCTGACACATAAACGTACTGCTTCAATCTCATATGATTGATAAAGTTCATACAACTATTATGCAAAAAAAAAAAACTATAGGATTAGATCTAGAATGACAAGCATTTCTTTTTTTATTTAAATGTGAAAAATAACAGTAACCTGAGGGATTTTCTGGACAAAGATTATATTAAGTTATTTTATTGTGAAATTCATTTATCCACTTATCTATTAATGATGGATGAGACGGATGCCAAATTTTCCTAAAAACAACCCTGGATATTTCACTCTACTCTTAAGATAGAGATCTACATTGTTTCATTAGTCACCTCAACAGTCTGATATTTGATCCTCTGAGCTGAATGGTTTGAAACAGTTCAGTCCGGGCGCTGTGTGTCCAACTTCAATCGTCTGCACAGCCTCGCAAGGACACTCAAACTGCTCAAGGACTGATAAGATATGGAAGAAAAACAAAGAAATGTGTTCACTGTGTCCAACAGTCAAAACAGTGTTTCAAAGACTGAAGCTGCAATAGGTCAGCTGCCTTAACACATATCCTGATAGTCTTGAACAGCATGTTTAAGGCAACCTGCATGTATTCTGCAAATATGAGCTGCCAGACTTTTACAGACACAAAGTCAGAGCTGAGGGGGACATATTCAGTTTCAACCTGTACACACCGTCACATTACCTCTACATGTTGTCCTCGCTCGTATACAGCTGTTCAGATGTTTACCTTCGCAGTCTTGATATGCTTCCCTAGCAGATAATGGTGCAGATGGGCTGCAGAGTGGGGGTTTTCTGGCACAACTTCATCTACTTCCAATGTGCATGGAGAAGGGAAAAAGTCTCAGGAGGTCAAAATTTCAGCAACACTTGTACAAAGAACAACTTTGTTGTGAGATCAATGCGTATCGGCAAGAGATGGAAGTGGGTTTAGGTGGGGAGCATGATTGCAGAAATGCTCTGTACTCCTTAATTAAAAGGTTCAGTGTGTAGGATTTAGCGACATCTAGTGGTGAGGTTGCAGATTGCAGCCAACTGAAATTTCTCCCGTGTGCCAAGCGTGTTGGAGAACTACGATGGCTGACGAGAAAACGTGAATGGCCCTATCTAAAGCCAGTGTTTGGTTTGTCCATGAAGAGTACCCGCTCCGTATGTAGATATAAACAGCTCATTCTAAGGTAACGAAAACACAATGATTCTTATTTTCTAATTTCCAGGTGATTATACATTAAAGAAAACATACTTATTAATATTATATTCCATTTTTGCCAATAGATCTTCCCCGAAATGTTACACACTGGTCCTTTAAAAAAAAAAACTGCCAGCATTTCTGAGCTTTAAAGTCAGTGATGCAACCACCAAATGCCTAAGCCCCATAACAAACACCAGAAACGTGTGTCCTGTGCTTTCCCAGTAAAGGTGTAGAAATTCACTCTCGGCAAGCCTCGACTAGATAAAGAAAAGAAAGAAAACATTTGAGGGAGTAGTTCAAATTCCTGCCTCTCATCCCAGTTGTCAGTAACACCTGCTTTCTGCTCTGAAGCTGGCCTTGGTTAGCAAACACTGAAAACACTTTCATGCACTTTCAAATCCCTCAACTGAAACTATAATCACCAGCCAGCTGTACTGTACACGCCATGAAATATTAGGTAACAGGCATAATGGGTGACAGGATACCACAAAACATAAAATATTGCATTTGACAAATTTATACCAAAAAGGTAGAAAAACAACTTTTCTGTCTTTTCAGTTACAGTAACTAACTACACTGTTGTGAATCCACTTGTGATTACCATAGTTTTAATCCAGTATTTCCTTTAAACAGCTCTAGCTCTAACTGTTTTTATTCAGATTTGCATTTAGTGACTTTTTTTTAATGAAACCGACATCCTCAAAATCAATTTCTAAGAATTTAGGGTGCTCCAATCTGGATTTTTGGAGCCGATCACTGGAAGCAGTATCGGCCGATATTGATCATCGATCATGGGGTCTGTTTAAAGCCTTCTATTTATCATGTAGCATTATTTATTTAACTATTCTTAACAAGATTGAATATGTATATTATGCATTAAAATTAAGAAATGAGGAAATCTCAGACAATTCTGATGAAGCCATTTTAGTGGCGCGTAGAGAATTTCTTGCATTTTGCGTCATCTGAGACCACCGATCAAACTATTTGGAACGAATAACGGCCAATAACGTCCGGTGGCTGATTGATCGGAGCAAATGTAAATATAGAAAACCATTTAACAAGTTAATACTGAAGGCCATGTCTGTTAAAAGTCCGAGCAGTGTTTAAACTGCAAGCTTACGCTACATGTCAAATAGTGAAGATTCGTTCAATAATGCTGTGCTGAAAGAAAAACTTTAATAAAATGGCAAAAATATATTACATAATACATTTTCTTAAAAACTCATTCTATACAGACTTACTGACTACATACACAATTGAAAAGTGAACTCTATCAAAAGAAATGTCTTTAAAACTATACATATGCTGGAATGCCTTTAACATCATCATCATCGTCGTCAGCCTAATTCAATCTGAAGGCACTTAGTTTTGGTACATATACAAACAACAGCATGAGTTCAATTCATGAATGTAAGTCTAAAAAAATATTTTTACAAAATAAACATAAATTACATCATACACTTCACTTAAAGGAGCAGTGTGTAGGATTTAGTGGCATCTAGTGGTGAGGTTTCAGACTGCAACCAACTGAGTACCCCTCCGCTCACTCCTCCAGTTTTTGGCTACCTATCGAAACATGGCAGAGCAACATGGCAGACTCTGTGAATAGGACCTGCTCCCTATGTAGATATGAAGGGCTCATTCTAAGCTAACAAAAACACAACGAGTCTTAGTTCCAGGTGATTATACACTAATGAAAACATAGTTATGAATATTATATTCCATTTCTGATAATAGATCCCCCTAAATGTTACACACTGTTCATTTAACTCTGAAGTAAAGGACTATGTTGTCTGGTCAGTGGCTTTGTCCAGCCTGTTAAATCAAACATGCAACTTGTTTCCTCCTAAACCTGAGCTTAAGAAAACAAAAACATATCATGCAAATTTCCAATTTACAAAATAACAGATGACAGAAAAATCCCACACATTTTCAATTACATTATTTTCTTGAAGAGTTTCTACTTGCACTATATACATATTTACATTACATTAAGGAGTTTACCTTAATATCTGTGCCTTGCTGTCACTTGACAAACCGGCTAAGATCAGGCAGCAGGCTGCCAACAGTCCTTGTGCCAATGATTGATAGACTGGTTTTGTCTGAAATCACAGAAATCAACATGACAGGATGATGGAAACTTACATGCTCAGAGCCTGAATTGATATTTTTTACCAATAAAAAAACAACAGTGATCTTGAAATAACAATCACTGTAAAACAAAAGCAAAAACCGAATGCTCTGATACTGTGTAACAGCGGAGGGATTTCAGGTTGGTACATACATTACATGTGTAGTATGAATTACAGTAAAATATCAAACTGTACAACCAAAACAGTGACTCAGGGTTTTTTTTTTTTTAGCTGTAAACATGGTCGGATGGCTTCTGTGTAGTGAATAGCATTAATACTCTCACAAATAATTAATCTCAACATAGCTGAATTACCTCTTTCCTGATGTAACAGTATGACATGCATTGTATCTCTTGTTCCCTTACACACACATTCAGTTTTCATCATAACTCACGATCATAAGCCCAGCTTTAAACAATTTCCATAACAATTGTCACATTCACTGTGCTGTAAAAGAGTTCATTATAAAAAGGTAAAAAAAAACAAACAAGAGTTTTAAACACATGCAAAAGAGACTTTTGAACCTTTTGGTAAGATGATGATAACTTTTCATCGTCAAAGTGGCATGTATGGATTCTTGAAACGATGGTGAATCTCACATAAGAGTGCTTTTATAAAAAGGTGAAACATGTAAGATATTTAAAGTTAAATGGACGACAAATATACATATACTGAAAACACATTGTTTTTTGCTCATTTGGACAACAACTCTGTAACAATCAACAGTTATTCTACCTTGTGTTACCACGCAGCAATAAGTTATTTGTTCCATATTTTCCATTCTACACACTTTTTTTTTTTTTTACGTTGTTCTTGTTGGAGCAGTAGTATTTAAAAAAAAAAAAAAAAGTATTGTTCTCTGGATACTTTGGATGGACTTCAGTTAAAAAAAAAGCGGAAAAATGTTTTAAATATTAAAATAAGGAATATTTTGCCCCCATTTTTCCCACTAAAAGCTGGGAGATAATTCAATTGTCCTTCAAAATGGCCCACTGAAATGCTGACAAGTCACGTGTAACATCATGTCCCGCGTTTAGGTGAAGGAAGCAGCGGTCCCGTTCGTTCGGTCCAGTTCTGACATGTCAGTCATGGGAGTGTCGCATTTGTCATCAGTGCTAACAATGCTGTACTGACCAGTCTCTGTATCTCTGGCTGTTCGCCTCGTTCTGTCCTGCAGAACAGCGTGGATCAAGCCCACCGGGACGGGCAGCATAGCAAATATGATCAGTAGAGCCATAACAGCCAGAGCCCAGCCTGGGTACTCCAGGTACTCCTCAGAAGCCTGAAGGAAAAGGAATCAAATTAATCACTCAAGGAACTGAGAATAAAGGCATCAACCAATCACTTTGTGCGGAACGGGTTGAGTGGCACCTATATTTAAGAAACAACAAGACGGAGGTCCGTAGTCCGAACCAGGATGGCAAATTATATCACTCCTTTCGACCTTGACAAAGGCAGAACAGACCAGGTCCACTCTTTCTGTTCTTACCTTTCACAATAAAAGCCCTAGACATAATATTTTCGTGTGGTTTATTTGTCATGCCCCCCGGTGTGTAAAAGCCTTTAAGGGTGTATTTTTTTTCTCTTTAATACAATTCTCCATACCTTCTCTTCGTTCCATGCCAGATAAGTGGGGCGTTTGATGAACATGCGAATGGTGGTGGCGCCCAGCAGCCCAATCATAGCCAACAGGCAGATGTATTTCCACAGGTATTTGTAAATCGCATAGGGACGCCAGCCCAGCATTACCTCAATGTCATCAAGGAACCTTCAGAAAAACAGTAGAGGGGTTAACGTTCACAAATTACACTGAATAAGACTCATTGAACTAAACTGATTAGTTGACATTTACATGGAATTAAAAGACAATCTGAAAATAGACCTCACCTATCAGCTCCATACAGCCAAGACACACTGAAGGCCTCAAAGACCACCACAATGATGAGGGGCAGCGTGGCGGAGTAATCGTCGAACATCGTCACAAAGTAGTTCCCACATCGCTGGGTGAAGAGCAGGCCGATTAGAAAGCCGATGAGGCAGCTGAAAACTGCAAACAACATAAATGTGTCTTTAAAAGAGAGCGCAGGCAAATCAAGCACAGTGGATACATTTGTGGTTTGTCTTGAATAACTTCAGAAGGTAAATTTACTGATTTTGCTCCCTTTCTGCTTGAATGTGTCAGTGAAACCTGCTAATGGATGTGGCAAGACACTGATCTACTGGCTGTAACTCTGTGCAAAACGATAGAGTGAGATATCTGCCAGCAGGGTAATGAGGTAAGACTTCCACTGCACTTAATGGGAAACATACAATTCTCACTGACAGTGTTGTTTGGAGCATTGTGCAAAGAGTTGTCCAGCCCATCCCTTTGATCAAAACTTGAAGCTTAGTTGTTAAAATACCACTTGGACTCAAGGCTGAGTAATTAAATGTGACGTTGAGGCTTACATGTGTGACAGAAATGCAATGGCTGAGGTAAAAAAAAAAAAAAGAAGTTGTTTACTCGTGAGTTTGGTTTTGTTGTTGGCCAGCACTTTGAAGCGGTCAGTGAGCGGGGCGAGGATGCCCTCCATAGTGCCAAACATGGTGCTGAGCCCCAAGTTGAGCAGCATGAGGAAGAAGAGCGCTGACCAGAAGGGGCTGCCGGGCAGGAGCGACATGGCCTCGGTGAAGGCAATAAAAGCGAGGCCTGTGCCCTCCACGCCCTGAACACAAACAAGAACGCCAGCTTTAGCTTTAATGTACAACACACAAAATACAAAAAACAAATTCACAAAAGCAAATTGATGTTAATCCAAAACCTCAATATTTACCTGCTGCATCTGTTTTTCCAGGTCACAGTCTGTTAAATTGCCAGGGACCTGATTTCCATACTGTTCAAACCAGGACCTGTAGTCCTCCAGAGCCACAGAGCTGGGATCAGAATAGTTGAACTTTGGCATCAGGTTTGTGTCCAAATTACCACTGAGAAACTGCTCTGAGAACTCCTTCAAATTACTAAGAAAACAAACAAAAACACAACTGTAAACATGCAGTTTATGCAACAAGACATATCAAGATCTGAACAAATTTGAGAGGCATATAGAGAATTAAAGAAACTGCGGCACCTGTCTTAAGTAAAAAACAAACAAATCAATGACATGTTAGATTCCGTACCTGACCACACATGCCATGGCCTTGTCTTTGGCGCGGAAGCCGAGCACGGCGAACACCACCAGAGTGGCCAGCACAGATGTGAGGAAGTTTATGGTGGCGACGGTAAAGGCGTCGCGGTGGCAGTTGTTGTTCTTGGGATTGTAGGAGGAGTAGGCGATAATGGACCCGAAGCCGAGACCTAAAGCGAAGAAGACCTGCGTGGCTGCCTGCCGCCACACCTGCACGTCTGCCCAGATTTCCAGCTAGAAATGTACAGAGGGAACAACGGGGTGCGTCAGGGACATTTTTCTCAGATCCGCCTCTCTTTTCTACACTCAAACAGACATTTTATCTGCGGGATACCTTGGGGTAGAACATGTAGGTGATTCCCTCCAAGGCCCCGTCCAGCAGGAGCCCTCGGATGAGGAAGCAGAACAGCACCACGTAGGGGAAGACGGAGGAGAAGTACATCACCTAGGAAGTGACAAAGAATGATTACATTAACAAGTTAATCCAGACAGCTACCAACAGAAGTCAGTTGTTTGGTTTTGCCTACGCGCACAGTAGTGCTGGGACGGTACACCTATCTTCCGATTTGATACTATCACGATACTAGGGTGCCGATTCAATATGTATTGCGATTTTTAAATATTAAATATTGCAATTCTACAAGTATTGCGATTCGATATTATGATTTAATGCAATTTTTGTTCACTTTTTTTAACACTAGACCATGAGAAAAAGTGGAATCATACACTTCTAGGGACATTTACTTTGGAAAATATCTAAATTAATACAATAAATATATCTGATTTTCAGCATGTATATAGTATATATAGATATATATTTTAAATATATCAGTCATTGTCTGGTATTTTTCCCACCCCTAACGCACAGGCACTTTGGATTAAAAAAGGCTCCCTCAAGTGCTGCTATAACAACCCATTCCCCCCCACAGAGATAACTGATCTGTCTCATCTAATCGTAAGTGTAAAGCCTGCTGCTTGTTACACACTGAACATATGGCCCTTATACTTGAGATGATTAAGTCAGTAAGTGCGTGAAACACCTGATGTGTGTGTGTGTGAGCGGCATTAAACTTCCCCTCAGCTGTTAGCTTTAACATTAAATACACAGTAGGTAATTATTTCCACACCTGATACAGTACGTTTTGTTCTAGGCAGAGTTAAATTCCTGTTTGTTAAGTAAACATGAACCGCGGCCGGACATGGCTGGTAATACAAACATCACCCTGATGGTGGTTGTAATGTATAGCTCTACTGAGATTGAACTAACGGATGTGTGTTAGGGAAAACAAACAACACAGAGAACCAATACTAATTCACAAAACTCCCCCAATACTTTAACACATGAAGTGGATTTTGAAGCGGGGGAACACCTAAGCCACACATTCCAGAGAGATTCCTTCACCCACAATAACCCTGGACTCTTAAGCCCAACACATGACTGGGATTTGACCCAACTGTGAATGCCCAAACAATAGCACGGGATACAACTACGTCATTATGTCAGTGTTTTCCATTAAGGGTTTCTGGTCACATTTGTTATTTAACGCTCAGATGGTCCCAAAGTAAACATGTTATGTAATCAAAATTAAGTTCATATTTGTTAGGGGTGGGGGGGAATGGATACAGCGTAGTATCGAGATATTTTGCACGACAATGTCGATACACGGTCGTCAAGGATCGATCTGTTATTATATAAACTAATAACCTCTTAATCCGACTGCTATTCTGTCTTTCAGAGGTTGTAGCAGGTTCAATCTTAAAAGGTGCTACTGTATTGATAATATTGATAACATTCAGACGCTAGATATTGCAGTCTCCCTCCTCCGTTTCATTGCATTTACTTCACAACAACTCGTTGCCAGGAACTTACCGTCAGTCTCAACCATTTATCCATTTTTTCCACACTAACTGACGACCCAGAGATACCATGTGATACCAACATCGTTACACTATTGGCTCACCAGCCTCGTTAGAAGTGGGAACCAAACGTCTGATATTTTCCTCAGAGATAAACAAAACATTCATTTTGGACCCGCCGAATTTTTAAAAATGATTTATTCACAATCATAATATTGTTTTTATCAGGAAAAGCCATATTTTTATTCAGCACCTTTCTAAAAGCTCTGTATATATTATATATTATTCCAACAAAAAACATTTGTCTATTTGACAAATTATTGCGATTTTGTTAAAATCGCAATAAGGGTACGAATCCGACCTGTGGCCCTTTGCTCCATGTCATCCCCTCTCTCTTCCCTTTCACAGCTATCTCTCTCACTATCAATGAAGGCATAAAAAAGCCCAAAAAATAATCTTCAATAGGATTGTATCGTGACTTAAGTATCGTGGTGCCTCTGGTGATTCCCATCCCTAATATTTGTCTTGCAAATATGAACCATCCGACTGCTATATATCCATATCATAATGCAGATAAAGAGACTTTAAAACTGTGTTTGAAGCAGTACATCATCTAGTAACGGACTGGAAAATGCTTCAGTTCAGTACTTGCGATGTTTAAAGCTCCTGATTATCACAACTCTTCTACTGAAACATCCGAGGGCTGTTAAACATGAGTAAAAAGATAGCACATCTTTTTAACGGCACAGCTTCCTTTATAGTCAAATCAACACTTTGAAAGCCAGGAGCCACTACCGTCCACACAGTTACCTTAACAGAGGACTTGATACCCTTGAACATCCCCAGGCACACGATGGTCCAAGCCGCCAGCAGACAGCACACGATGTAAGGGTTGAAAGAGCCCGTCTCATCAATTGAGTCTGTGATATCCAAAGCTTTGCGGTACCAGAAATATGATGTGGGGGAGCTCTTTTCACATTCTTTAACTGGTGTGAAGAGAAAAAAAAAAAAGATGATCAGTTACGAGTCTTACTTGTGACACACAGCTAATGCATTTACAATTTAATAACTCTTCATGTCTTGTCAGTTTTAATGCTAAAGTGTGTTTACCTGTTACATTCCCCTGTTCTGGACACTGTTCCCAAGGTAGAGGGTACTGGAACGAGCTCCCAAGATAGAAAAGACTCCATGCAAGGATCACGTTGTAGTAGAGAGCCACGAAGAAACACACCTGAGGACATTTGAGAACAATATTATCAGGTTCATAAGAAAATCACAATATATAACTGTGCTTTTCGAGACGGTGGGAAAACAGGAAATTACTGACTGGAGCAGAAATGTACAACAAAAAAACGTCACCTGAAATACATTCAACATCATGTACTGCACAATCGTATAGTATTAGCAGGTGGGTCAATCAATTAACAATCGGTATCTTACCACACAGCTGGAGTAGCCGATCCCTTCCAGCCTGGGGGAGATGAACTTCCACACTCCGATGCTGCCCTGTCGGATGGCCTGACCGGCCGCCAGCTCCAGGAAGAACAAGGGAATCCCCACAACCAGCATCAGCAGCACGTACAGGAGGAGGAAAGCTCCTATGGAGAAGAGGTGACCACCACTCGGTTTTAACAAATGAGCACACCACAAGCGGATAGTCTGAACAAAGATTATGTAAAAGGATAAATAAGACACATGAAACTCTTTTGGATTATTTTAAAAATCTACAAAAATGCAGAGCGCCTTGGTAACTGAACGGTTACAACGCATGGCACATATCCGCAATGTTGCAAGTTCAATTTTGGCCAGGGAGCTTTGTTGCATGTCACACTTCCCTTCTCTCTCTCCTCTCGTTTCCTGTCTGCCTCGTCACTGTCAACTGCCATCGGAACCAAAAATGTGTTAAATCGTTGTGAATTGTGTCGTTATATTTATGTAGAGTTTACATAATTTCCCCTGGCAACGGATATAAACCAGGTGTTGGAACAATAGACTTCAGGGAAGCACCTTTTAGGGCGAAATTCGCAACAATGACCAGCTCGCTGTACATTAACCCGCTTATTACACGGCTACTTACTTAAGAAATCAAAACTTTGACACGAAAATGGTCCGCCAGAGTCCGACATCAGAACTGTGTCCACAGCAACGTTCTGTTACAGATAGCAGCGGTCTGCTATAAAGAAACAACCGACCGTAGAATGCCGTAATTGACCAATCAGAATTGAGTTTTCAACAAAGCCGTGTAATAAACATCTATAAACAACTTGTTAAAGAGTGTGCTGCTCAGAGTTGGAGGCATGCAGTTGGTAGTTAATGCATTTACATGCATGCTTTTTCTGATACTCTCTCTCTCTTTCATCACGTGCTCGCCCTGTGATGATGACGCTGACTAAATACTGTATATTCTGCACCAACTAAATTGTGTTTGGACCCAATCCTGTGACAGCCATCTAACATGGATGACAATAATAGGTACTCACCCCCTCCATTTTGATGGCATAAATATGGAAACCTCCAGACGTTGCCGAGCCCGACGCTGAATCCCACCTGAGCCAAAAAATACTCTATTTTACTGTTCCATCCTGCTCGAGCGGCAGGCTCCGACGGGTCCTGCTGGTTCTCCTCAGCGGCATAACCGTCGATCTCCGACTCTGTGGTTCCTGTCTTGTCATCGTCAGTTGGCAGGGGCTGCTTCTCCATCTAGGGGACAAAAGACAAAAAAGAAAGAAGCTGGTCTGAATGTGAAGCAGCAGGCTACATAACCACCACACTGATGAAGAGAGACAGTGCCTGATCATCCATGAAGGCCGACACACAGTTATCCTGTTGATTCTTTGTAGATTTATGGGGACTTTTCTGCAGCTGAAGAGATGTTTTGTGGATGCTGCACAGTCATTTGTGGCCTTCACTTAACACAAATAGACTTCAATGACACGGTTTCACAGATTTTCTCTGGTGCTGTGTGTGTGTGTGTGTTGCCAATTTATTATTTATGTACACCAAGCTAAAATAGATGAAGTCTAACTCAACAGCCCTGTAATGAGTTAATTCTTTTTATAGTTTTAAAGTGTTGAATCAACTTTATGGTCATTTTGGAGGCTGTAGGTGTGGTGCTGATGGATTGAAATAAGGGATCCACCGATCCGACTTTTCCAATACTGATAGCGATACTTGGGCTTTGGGTATCGGCCTATACCGAGTACGGCACAGTGACTTCAGGTGCGAAAACTCGACTGGGGAGGCCGGACGCACAGCCACCCGACAGTAGAGATCAAAGTAAGCGCTCTCCATATATTGAATGTCATCTTTTCTTGTAAAATGTCAGGTGTAATCGGTAACACTGGTGTTGTCACAAGTTTATATAACTGGTGGAAAAATGTCCTCACTGTCACATCTCTATGCAATACCAGCGTTTCATTAATAATCTGTATGCCTCACTGTGTGGAAGTGACTGGGATCATTCTTTTATCTGTAAAGAAACATCAGGCTTGACTTCAATATTGCTTTACTAACTCTGTAAAACAAAATGTGACCAATTAATACATACATATAAATTGATTTAATCGTTCTTTATTATTAAAATAACAAATCGTACACACCAGGTGTTAGCCTTTTTAATGCAGCAACTAATTGGTCAAAACTTAAAAGGGATTGTTTGTAACTTCTTACACGTATAAACCAATTTCTGATTCTTACAAACAGTCCCTTTAAACAGGATTTAAAATTACAGTATATAATGTTTATAGTATATAAACATAAAATTGAATTGAATAGATCATCCTCATTCTCACCGATATCTGATCCAGCTATTTGAGTCAGTATCGGCCTGATATCCGATCCAGTATCGGTGCATTCCTAATTGAAATGTGCTATAATAGGAAGTGTTTCCAATATTTTGTCCACCCTATTTATATCAATGAGGACATGTTGCAAGGGGCACTCATGGATTTATTAGGGGGCACTACATTAGACTTAGTTTAAGATGGATTTGAGACTGATAAACTGAGTGTAAACAACAGCAGCCAGCTATCCCACCTGCTGGTTAATTACAGTAGGCTAATAATAATAATCCTTCATTAGACTAGATGGGTCCAATAACCACATCTCCTCGCATATGTCTCACATCACTTGTAACATTTAGTCCCTAATAAAAGGTTCATATCTTTCTCACTGTTAAGAGATGAAGGAAGTAATTGTAGCATCTCTGCAGGTATCTGAAGCTACAACATGGCCATGTGTTGTAGCTAAATCCCTCCTGAACCATCTGTCTTTGTCTGGACCAGAGAGACTAACACGGTCTGGACTCACTGCTGATCAACAACACTGACGGTCAGACCGAGCTGCTCACCGTTTAATGATCGTTATTAACGGAGAGGTAAAGAAACAACCGGAGATGGAGAGGAGCGATTATCTGGTGCGTTCAAAGGAGGAAACGAACACGTGTAGCGGATGATTGTTATCAACGACGTCGAGGGCGGATCTATTCTTCTGTTCCTACTTTAACATATCGGATACGTTAATATTTTACTCTATAAAAGATATAAAGTGAGATGCAGAAGTGTTGAATGTGGTGGTCATCTTACCGCCCGCGCGTTCTTTCGGTTTATTGGTGTAGCTGTGGGTTTGTCTCTTCCGCCTGATGCAACACACTAAACTTACTATACCGCTGCTTTCAGGGGCTGCACGGAATCTGCAGCTCCATAGACACAACTACCCTGTGGAGAGCGACTAATGGTTATTTTTCATTATCTATTAATTATTAAAATGTATTATATATTAAACAAACAAATTCTTCTTCTGTTTTTTTTGCTTCTGTGATTATGAGTGTTCTACAGTATTGTTATAGAATCAGAATCAGAATCGTGTTTATTGCCAGGTGTAAGAGGAATATACTAGGAATTTGCTTTGGTTTTGTTGGTGCAAGTAAGCAGTATAATAACAAAAGAATAGATAAAAACGTTAGAATAAAATAAGAATAAAAAATAAAAAATTAAAACACGTAAAATTACTACTACTATATTACTAGACATATATATACTAATATTGTTACTTTATTCTCATAATACTATGAATTTTTTCTCCTAAACTTCTGACTTTATTTTTATTTTTTTATTTTTATTTATTACTATTCTATTTATTATTATAAGGCCCGAATCGACATCTATTTTGCAGCTTTTAGCTCATTAAATGGTCCTCATGATTGAAAACCGGCGGCTCCCACATTCACAGGATGAGCCTGAACGCATCATATACCCAAACACTCCTCTGAAGATTTAAGTTTATTTTCCAACACGTGTAACTGCTGCCATGCAGGTTAAACACCCACTTTAACACACTCTTCTTTTATTATTTGTCATTGCAATGATTGTCTGTAATTGACAGGACATAAATTAATTAAATAGTAATGCTGATGTAATAAAGTTGAGTCATCTGATCTCCTTTGATCCACGTTTTCATGGATTGTCAAACATAACACGTGGCAAATATTCACTTTCTCCACGCATAAAATAAATAAATAACAGTATCCTCAGGGAAGGCTGATGCAACAGTCTGCTCCTGTCATTGAGCATGGTTTTCTGTTAGACTGGAGTCAATTAACGTCCTTGAACAGTGGCTGGAAAAGCATTCATTATTAGTTTAGGCAAAAAAAATTACACTACTTTTTATATCATCAGTCCCACAGCAGCATTCATTCACAGTCGCACTGACCTGGCAGTGACAGCACACACACACACACACACACACACACACGCACACTGCATGCCACGTATGCCTGTTTTGGAGGCAAATAAAACACACAGTCTACTGCCACTGTCAACTCACTAGACCACATCATAATCTATGCGCTTGGAAATAACATTATGTGTTTATTAATGAGTGATAAATACCTTATGCTATGTATTGATAGAAATCCTTGAGAAGTTTTCAGATGTCCTATAAAACCAAAGTCAAGTGGCGACCTCCTCCTCGCTTTGCTGCTGCTTCACCTGACTCCGCCTATCTATCTCCTCTATTGGAGGATAACATGGAGACTTGTCCACCTCCAATAAAGCACTGTTATGAAATGTGATACCCTACTTGTATATGTAGCCTATGGTTGCCCCTACAACACTCCAACCTAATGCATGTAAGACTACATTATATAAAGTTTATTTCCAAGGTGCTTTGAAGTTGCAACTGTCTGTAACTTTCTGAAATCTGCCTGTGTTTTATTTTATTTTATTTATTTAACCTTTATTTAACCAGGTAGTACTCATCGAGATTAAGAATCTCTTTTGCAAGAGAGACCTGGCCAAGACAGCAGCATTTAAACATACATTAAAGTTTCAGACTTCACAACATAAAACAAATGCAAAATAAATACAAAGCATAATATCATACAAAACACATTAAATCAAGTGTTTGGAGCCAACGTTAAAGTGAAAATATTCAGATTTATAGTGTGATTCATTGACACAAAGTTTTATTTCCAAACATTAAGGTTTAAATGTTGTTCAAAACCTTCTCCACTCTGCTGGAATCATATAAGTAAATATTGAATCTTTATTCATTTAAATGGAAATCAACTTTTATTGTCACACCACAGCACACAGTGAAATTTTCTTCTGCCTCTACTTGTTCAGTGCGGGGACTTGAATCAGCGACCCTCTGGTTCCCAAGCAAGTCCCCACGGACTGAGCCACTGCCCATTTTATTTAAGTAGTATTTAAATACATTAAAGGTACAGTGTGTAGGATTTGGCGGCATCTAGTGGCGTGGTTGCAGATTGCAACCAACTGAATACCTCTCCGCTCACTCCTCCCCTTCCAAAACTGCAGTAACGTGAGCCAAAGTACAAGTACAAAACCGTGATAACGCCGTTCTCCTCGCTCAGAGGCCATCCTTACTATAATAACACAGTTGAAAACAGTTATGAATGTTATATTTCTGCTAATATATTCCCCAAAATGTTACACACTGTTCCTTTAAGTCTAAAAATATTGGAATCAGCCTAAGGGATAAACTAAAAATGCTGCTAAAAATTCCTAAATTCCAAGAGAAAATACAGAGGACATGACCTCAGTTTTGCCAAATGGAGCTACGGTCCTGCACAATTCTCCCAAATGTCTCCCAGTGTGAAATACGTGCACTTGTTAGTAGCCTATGTGGGTGTTGAGTAAATATTTCTATCTCTAAGGTGAGGTAGACTGGGCGGGACTGCACAAGGTGACACACCTCTGTCCTGTAAAAGCTTTCAATACCAAAGAACGAGTTACACTGAGACACAGGACAGGTTTTACTGTAAACACACTAACATAGCTGTTAACAACAGGAATAAAGTATTGGAAGCCTATCAACCTTGGTAAGTTGATCAAATATCCATTTACAATCCTCAATCAGAGCTCGCAACATTTAAGACTATTTAACTTTTAAATTCATTTGTACAGCATGAATCAGAAACTGCACTGAAAGACATTGCGAAACTTTGTCACGTTTGATATTTTTTGCGCCACCAGTGGTGAATTCTTGTCAGGTTACGTAGCCATTGCTAATTCAATATGTTTTTGTCAATTTAATGGAATTTCAAAATGCTTATGCGGATTTACTGAAATCCAAAACTCAATCATGGGTCATATTCCCCATTGCAACACATTTCTATTATTTTTTTTGCAAACTTACGGTGATACAGTATATGGCATGCACCGTAGTCTGTCAAGATGTTAAAATGTATTTTCACTTAAGAACAGTGTGCACAAATTGCTAATTTTGGTCAGACTTTTATTTTGAAATGCTATGTCATTATATGAGTATAGGACACCAACCACACCAGTATGGCTCTTATGCACAAATATAATGGAAACTATTTTTGGTTTTCAATGAAACCGGTCTTGAGGAAATGTAAAGTGATACTGGAAGCGTGCTCTCTTGATACCAGGGATTCCAGTATTAATGGCCACTGAGGAGCAGAGGGATTGAATAGTGAGATGCATTGAGCTGTTGTCAAACTGGTTAGGCAGCTAGCATATAATCCCAGGTTACTGGAGCAGACTCAAATAGGGGAAGGGAAAAAATTGAATGAGGATGTTGCTTTTCGCAGGTTAAGACTTGTTAGTTTAGAGCAAAACTGCTGCCTGGCTTAAAACAACACCATCAGTACCAGTCAAACTGTCTTTGACAACACCCTTTGTGACTCCACCTAAAATCTCTCCAGCTGTATATTCATATATCTAATTTAAACCTTTCCATCTTCTCCCACCAGACAAAGGATGTCAAACATCTCACGATATCTTGTCGACGTAAGTCTCATCTGCTACATATACACCCCATCCTCTGAGTTGAACTTTTTCCCTCAAGTCCTTCATCCTTCTCTGTCTCTTCCTGCTTTGCAGCATCTGCTGACGTACTCCCTTCAGGATGGGGATGTGCATAACGTGGAGGAGGCCCAGTTGCGTCTCTCCGTCCTGGCTCAGAACAAAAAGCTGTGGAGTCAACAAATGTACCTGGAGGTGGGAGCAGAGGCCATTCACCTCCGAGACACAAAGAGCCAGGTGAGAGGACAGATGCATGATGGTCGACAAAATGGGCCTGTGGGTTTGTGAGCGATTAAAATGGAGAAATGCTGTTCATATTTGCTTTCATAATGACCTCCACTTTCATCCAGGACGAGCTGGAGAACTACTCTTTCAAATCCATCTACCGCTGCGACGCCATAAACACAGAGAAACACTTCCAATCCCTTCTTCTACTAGTCTGCCAAAGTGCCGAGCAGAAGAAGCCGGACATTCACTTCTTTAACTGCGAGATTGTTAAGGTGAGTAATAATAACACAGCTTCCCCTGAGTCTGTCCCACCTGACTCTTTGTGTCACTATGAATCAGCTCGGTTCAGGTTTTACGAGTGATGCCACTTCCTGCTTCTCATTCACGCAGGCAGAGCAAATCCGTGACGACATTGTACACGCAGTTTCGGGTTCCTCCACCGACAGGAGTAAGAAGGTCCCCGAACCCCTCAGGTACAGTGAATGTCACGATCACAAGACGTGAAAAAACATCGAAATGTCTCTCGTGAAGACTTTAAAACTGAAAAACACACATTTGATGGTAGTTCCTTATGAAAATTCAAGCTTTTAAGTGCCCAATTTCCATGTGGTTTTAATGTTTGCACTCATATTGTATATGGGAGGAGGTTCAGCCAAACAAAGGACAGATAGCACATGATCATTCAGACCATTACGCTGTTTGCATTTCTCCTCTTTTTTCTACTGCCATTATGTCATTATTTTCCACTGAATCAAAGCAGCCTGCATGGTGTCACCGTCCACCTGTCCCAGAGAGAGAGAGAGAGAGAGAGAGACAGAGAGGACAGGGTAAACAGCTGAGAGAGAGAAAGACCTGTTATACCGGTTTTTCACATAACTTAGGAAGGTGTGACAGAGATAACAAGGCCATTGTGACAGAAAGCAGAGAGAGAGAGCAGAGCAGAGGATAGATGACGGCGGCTGCGGCGGCAGCAGTGTGCATGCTCGGGGCCTGAACGGATTACCTGCTTTTGAAAAACTTTCTCTTTAAAGGGACGTGACAAAATGTGGTAAGACAAGTGGACAGACGGCTGGGGTTTAGATTCTGGTTCAATAACTGTAAAGTTTGACTCAGCACTCTCAGGTATTTGCATATTTTGTAAGAGTAGACAAACATACGGTGCCACGTCTTCGTCTTTTCCATTTTTTAAACTGGCTTGTTGCTCAATGGTTTGTTTAACAGGAGAGATTGAAGCACGGTGTTGTGTGCGATGTAGGGTAGAGCCGTGAGAAAGCACAGTCAGACTGTTTACTGTACTTTCAGAGTGGAATAAGGGCTGCGGGGTTGAATTTCAGAGGCATCTCATTGTGTCTATTGATTGCCTTGTCTGACTGGATTCACTGATCAAAGATGTCCTCCTGCTGCTGCTGCTGCTGCATCCATTTGAAGCTCTCAGAATGAGCCTGTCTGCAATACTGAGTGTGTTTGACTTCTTTAAGGGTGTTTCCTGTTAAATGTGCTGAGTGAACGGCCGCTGCCTCCATCAACAAGAAAGCCTGTGAACTTTTACCTGTAGCACAACGAAACTCTCCTCTCGTCCTCTAGGCTTCCTCGGAGTGGGGGAGAGGTCATTGACCCCTATGAAATCCCGAGCCCCCCCATCCCGCATGCTCCACATCACCCACCAATCAACCCTCCGCCTTACCCTGGACCCAGAGGTAAGACACAAAAAGGGAGTTATTCTCACACGAATGCTTGTGAAAGTATTTGGAGCAATCTGACATGACGAGAAGGTAAGAAGAGAGAAGCGAGAGGTATTCGGGAGCACAGAGATTGCTTTGTGTGTTTGCGTGTGTGTGTGTGTGTAAAGGGGGGTGGGTTTCAAGGGTAAAGGGGGCAGGGATTTCAAATGCAGGAGGGCTGTGAATGGGAAATGGATGAACTGAATCCTCTCCTTTCTTTTATAACAGCGAACGGCGGGCCTGATATCTCCTTCCTGCGAGCAGAGAGAGAAGTGGTACGCCTCATCTTCACCTTTGTGTCTTTTTATCAGTCACCCAGTCATATCTGAACAGAGTAACAAACTGCTTCTATTCCTTCCTCAGGGGATCCTCAACCACTGTTTCGATGACATCGAGCTCTTCATGGCCAAGCTGCAGCAGACGGCCGAGGCTGCGTCGGTGCTGAACCAGAGGAAGAAGAAGAAGAAGAGGAGTAAAAAGCAAAGTGCTGAAGGTAAAAAGAGGTATAGATGGATATCAGGTTGAAATAACTAGAACAGCTATGGATCCTGATGTATTTTCTTGTGTTTTCTCCACCAACAGAGGATTTACTCACCATAAAGGCCCGCCCGCCAGCAGAGGAGGAATTCATCGATATCTTCCAGAAATTCAAATATTGCTTCGGCCTGTTGGTGTGTATCCAGTCAGGTCACATTTCTTTCTTTTGGTTATCTTGCTGTGCTTCGTAGCAAATTCCTCTATTTATCTCTTCACAGGCCCGTCTGAAGTCAACCATCTCCAACCCGTCATCGGAGGAGCTTGTTCACCACGTGTTCAGACCGTTGGATATGGTGAGTGTTATAACCTCTAAAGCAGTCACGGGGGCACCACCTGTTGTTGCTATTGCTGTAAACACGAGGCCTCGTCATCTTTTATAGCAGCACTGATTAAAAAAAAAAAAAAAAAAAAAAGCCTGAGTAGGACGTGACGGATATCTTAAAATAAATCTCATGATATCACACCACTTACTATGTGGGAGCAGATGGACAGAGGATAAAGGTGTAGATAACGTTTGGAGACTGCCATGGTAATTAAGTTGTATAAAAGATGTTATTTAGATTATTTATCCGAAGGTAATAGTTCAAAAGCAACATAAAGGCAGTATGTTTGCATCTCTGCTTTTTAGTTCATGAAAGTATACTTTGTATACTTTAACTTATAGTACTAAGCCAGTGATTTATGTATATTTGCCTTGATGATTTGTGATGAGATTTTAAAAAATGTATAAAATGTGTTCTCGCATGCTTCTACGGTGAACGGATAATCCAAACACTTGATGAATTGAAGTAAATTCATATCAAAACATCCTTTTTACAAACTCTCACAGACTTTAAAAGGCTACTCTATCAAGAAGTAAGCACAAATACAAGCCAAGTATTATTTTCTGTCGGCCTTTAAGGCAAGGATACTTAATTATACTTTTCTTGAGTATATCTTGATCAAAAGATTAAGTAAGTATACTTAGACTTTTCTGTATACTTGTCAGTATGAGCCAAGTATACTTAGACTTTTCTGCATACTTGTCAGTAAAAGCCAAGTATACTTAGACTTTTCTGCATACTTGTCAGTATGAGCCAAGTATACTTAGACTTTTCTGTATACTTGTCAGTATGAGCCAAGTATACTTAGACTTTTCTGCATACTTGTCAGTAAAAGCCAAGTATACTTAGACTTTTCTGCATACTTGTCAGTAAAAGCCAAGTATACTTAGACTTTTCTGCATACTTGTCAGTATGAGCAAAGTATACTTAACTATACTTTTGTTGAGTATATCTCTGATAAGTACATAAAAAGTAAACTGAAAGTATGCTCTCTTATTTTAAGTTCAAAAGAAGTATACTAATAGTACACTTAAATGAGTAAACTTAATTTCAGTAAGGGGTAGTTGAGTGCAGAAACTGCAGGTTCCATTCAATATTGACACAGGGCAGTTCCTGTGTGATAGCCTCATTGAAACACTCAGCATTTGTTTGGTCTGGTTTACGTGGCAGTATTTGTACCCAGGTATGTGTTCTTGGTACACACTTAGATTTGATTTGACTCTCTTATTGCTTGAAAGGCCACACTGCGGTCCCCTGACTGCTGCTTTGAATCAGGCTACAGTACTGGTGTTGCAGCTGTCAAAAGAACGTCATTTATTACTTTCTTTAAAAATAAATACTATCACATTATGACAAAATATTGGTAATGGTTCAAGAAACTTCCAAATCAATAAGTCGTAGCCTCACTCTTGACATTGCAGTCTGAAAGTACTGCACACCACAAGTCAGTGGAAACTGGGATCATCTCATTAAAATATAAGCAGCATTTCATTCAATTACTAATAAAATGTGAAGCATCGGAGATGGAATTTAAGGCGCGTCTCAGTCTGATGTATAACATTAAAGTTATGAATCAGTCATCACCAACAGAATCAAAGGTGGAACAGGTGTGTTTGATTTGTGTATACTGGCACGCCTGGAATGGAATGGAATGGAAACAGCCTCATATTTCTATTTATGGGACTGTATGTCACTTCTTCTTGTGTGCATGTGTTGATTGTGTGTGTGGATGCATCCAAAAGAAGTGTACTTCAGGTTTATTTTATGAAGTAAACTTAAGTATAGTTCAAGTATAATCCCAAGTATACTTTATGTTATATACTAATATCAATGCACTAGTAGTATACTTGTAAGAGTACTATTTGAATACTTCTCGGGACTAAATCTTCCCACTTTTTAGTCTATAAAGTATACTTTTAAGTGTACATTAAATGTAAGAGTAGTAAACTTTGAGTGTAGAACTAGTTTACATCCAAGTTGTATTTTGTACTGCAACTATAATATGAACTATACTACAAGTAAACTTATAGGTATACTGTTAGTTTACTAGTTATATACTTATAGTTTAGTTTATGAAAGTACACTTTAAAGAATACTCTCCGTAAACTACTAGTTTAATAGTTTTTACTGCAAGTATACTTTTAAGTTGACTTTAAGTGAACTTATAGTAGCCAAATATACTTATACTTTTCTGTAAACTTTTCAGTATAAGCCAAGTATACTTGGACTATTCTGTATACTTGTCGGTATAAACCAAGTATACTTAAGTATAATTTTGTTAAGTGTATCTCTGATAAGTACATAAAAAGTAAACTGAACAGAAAAAACTTCCATGTGCAAATGAATCAAATAATGTGAGATGTGTACATAGTTGCAATCAGCAGGAATATTGTCAACTTCACTTTTTCTTAAGCACCAGTGATTGTTTTGTGAAGATGTATTTTTTGTCTTACGTGTGTATAGTTGGTGAGAACTACAGGGGGACCAGCTCTGGCCGCCTCGGTGTCCAGCCCCGCCCTGACCAGCTCGGCCGTGTCCCTGCTACAAGACAACCTGAGCGAGGAGGAGAGGCAGCTGTGGACGTCTCTGGGTCCCAACTGGACGCTCCCGCGGTCAGTACCAACAGTCACCGGGCCAAGCAGTGTAACAGTAGTACAACATGGAATATATTTAGTCAAAAATTATAATACAGTTCTACTTAATTTTACATAATTCATTTTACTTGTCCTGAAAAATGGTGTAATTATTGAATTCACAGTTAAGAGATGGACTGATAGATGTTCAGTATATGATCAAATGTCATATACTGTATATCAATTATTGGCTGCATACGCTATTCCATACGTCATCGGACTAATCTTTGCAGGTCTTTAGACCACTGTGGAAACTTAGACAACAATGAACTGAAGGAACCTTTTAGTTCCTTGAAAAGTAGTCCTAAATTACCAGGAACTTCTTGGTGGAAACGGGGCTCTACAGTGACATTTGTTTTGTGAAAGATCTGCTCAATACCTTAAAGTTTTAACCAGCCAACAATGTAATTATGGTGTCCAAATTGAACACATGTACTGTATTTTACAGGGATTATGGTCCAATGTGAAGATGTTTATTATTGGCACAAAATAATTGTTATTGGCAGCTTTAAAGCCAACATGTAAGCAATGATATTGACTTCCAGAAAACTGTATCGAACCCTGTTTAACTTCAACTGTAACAACAGTCACACTGTAAAGTAAAACCCAACCAACTTAGTGACTCTGTGTGCTCTATTTCTCAGCTCTCAGCTCAGAGGGCCCGTGGCTTCATACACTCCTGTGTTCTTGGACGGTTGGAAGCCGGAAGCCTCGAGGGCAGACGGGCAGGTTTGGGAGGATCCGGTCGAGTCACAGCACAAACACGAAGCTCTCAGAGTAAAGCAAGAGGTATGAAATACTTGCACGGGATAGAAACTCGCTCCAGTCTTGTGTGTCGAAAGAGAGGAGCATTCAAAATATGTGTGTGTAAAAGTACAACACGGGGGTGGAACATAATAACAGACACTTAAATAACACGTAAATATCAAAGTTCAATAAACACCGGAGCTGCACTTTACTGGAGCTGCCTCAGTTCACCACACAGTTCTGACCTTTAAGTGCTAAAAACTGTATGTAGTGGATATTTTTTCAGTGAGGATTGTTTGCACTAAATGTATGGAAGCCCATTTCTGCCACCGTGGTGAAAAAAAAAGATCCAGTAAGTCATAATAATGAGATACTATGTCATTATTTTGACTTACTATCTCAATATGTTGACTTAGTATCTCAATATTTTGACTTAATATCTCGATAGTTTGACTTAGGCCTACCATCACAAGCCCATTTTCGTAAATGTGATGGACGTCTCTCATGATTTTGAGATACTAAATTGAAATATTGAAATAGTAAGTCAAAATATTGAGATTGTAAATTGAAAAACTCACATACTTAGTCAAAATACCGAGATATGCGAAATATTGAGATAGCAACTCATTATTTTGAGATCTCATAGGATTTTTTTTTTATCACAATGGCGGAAATGGGCTTCCATAAAAATGGCCTTGACTTCCTGTGCTGTTAACAATTTTTGGCATACGTTACGAGTATTAACGGTGCTCCCATTTCTACATGAAATGAGGTGTTTTTGCACTTGCAATTCAAGAAGGATATTTTGACTTACTCTTTTGGTTTAGTCACCTAACTTTTCTTTTGAAAGCTTACTCATAAAAGAGGAAACTGTCAAAACTCTTGCTGTACAAGCTGTGTGTTTGTCTTTTATTGTGTCCACCTTCCCCTCATCCCTCTGTATGATGACCCTTTATGCCTGTGTTATATATTCATGAATGTCCATCTCACCCATTGCAGCAACAGCCAGTTGGTCCTCCAGACATCCGAGTCAGCGATGAAACGTAGGTCATCTTAAAGAAACAATCGGCTGCTACAGTTTCCCCTCTCTGACAGCATGATAACAGTGTCTGTCTCCTTTCCTCCTCAGAGACGGCGGCACGCTCCCACCAGAGTCTGAGAGACTCTACAGCTGCACTTACGACTTCATAGCCAGGAACAGCACTGAGCTTTCAGTGCAGCAGGGGGAGACGCTGGAGGTAAGGAAGTCAAAGTAGTACAAAGTAAAGACATGTTCATGGTGCATTCAGGAACACGGTACGCTGACTGACAGCAACCTCTCCGTCTGACAGGTGATTGAATCGTCCAAGCGCTGGTGGAAGTGTCGCAATCGGTTCAATCAGATCGGATTCGTCCCCTTCAACATCCTGGATCCCTTGGCTCACATAGACAGCCCCGTCGCCCATAACCCCCCCAGTGTAAGACAGCAAAAACATACACGCATGCATACACACGTGAATCACAGAGGTATACTCTAACCTGTACATACCTGAGTGAATTCAAGCATGATTTTTTTCTCCTCATTCCTGCAGGTTCCAGCTGCACCTCCCCTCGCCAGGACTTTCTCCGCAGGCCCACCCAGCTCTCCTGCTCCGACCCAGAACCCCCCCCAGCCCACCCAGCCCACCCAGCGCCCACTCAGCTTACCGCCATACAGCCAACACACACCAGTTGCAGAGGACCCAGAAAATAAAGGTAACAAACTAAGTGTTTGTGTAGGAGGTGTGTCGCTATAATGTCCTAGATACTGTGTGTGTGTCAGAGATTAAAAGCACAAAGACGACAAACTGACAACAAAAATAATGAAAGAATTAGGGCTGTCAATCGATAAGAAATATTTAATCGCGATTAATCGCATGATTGTCCATAGTTAACCACAAATTAATCGCAAATTAATCACACTGTTCAAAATGTACCTTAAAGGGAGATTTGTAAAGTATTTAATACTCTTATCAGCATGGGAGTGGGCAAATAGTCTTGCTTTATGCAAATGTATGCATATATTTATTATTGGAAATCAATTAACAACACAAAACAATGACAAATATTGTCCAGAAACCCTCATAGGTACTGCATTTAGCATTAAAAAATATACTCAAATCATTACATGGCAAACTGCAGCCCAACAGGCAACAACAGCTGTCAGTGTGTCAGTGTGCTGACTTGACTATGACTTGCCCCAAACTACATGTGATTATCATAAAGTGGGCATGTCTGTAAAGGGGAGACTCGTGGGTACCCATAGAACCCATTTACAGTCACACATCTTGAGGTCAGAGGTCAAGAGACCGCTTTGAAAATGGCCGTGCTAGTTTTTCCTCGCTAAAATTCATTGTAACTTAGGAGCGTCATTTAACCTCCTTTCAATCGTCACTCTAGCTTTAAAATTGATTGTGCTGTAACCTCCGAAAGATCAGTTGCGTTAATGCATTAAAGAGTGGTAAATCGAATTTGCTTTAACATGTTATTATCGCGTGAACTTTGCCAGCCCTAGAAAAAATACACCGAAAAAGCTACACATTAATATGTACTTCATTATGTAATGATGTCACTTTGAATCTTTCCAGCCACGTTGATGAATGACGAGCTGCTCCAGAGGCTGACCAATGGAAAGGCCGGCCTGAACAAACCTCTGGTCATCCCTCGCTCCTCAGAGACCACCTTGCCTCTGGACTACCACTCTCCTCCAGACGAGGTTGCCGAGTGGCTCCGAGGGAAGGGCTTCAGCGAGCCGTGAGTGACGTCACAACTACTGACTACATGCTGTTTGCACACTGGGAGTGCTCCCAGTACAATACATTCATTACAACATAAATGACCTCCACCCTTTAATGCTGATAAACAGTTTAAAAGGAAATGAACAAGAGGAGAGTTTTGAGTCATTTGTATATTTTTTGTCCCTCAGGACGGTGTCATGTTTGGGAGTGCTGACAGGCGCCCAGCTCTTCTCCCTCAACAAGGAAGAGCTACGAGCTGTGATTCCAGACGAGGGCGCCAGAGTGTACAGCCAGATCACTGTGCAGAAAACACTGCTGGAGGTAAATCAAAGGACTATTAGGCCTTATTTCCCTGTTTTATGATCCAAGTTAATCAATGAAACTATTGAGGAAGTTCAAAACACATTTGACCAGTTATCAAGTCACTATTTGAGGGTGTGTAGAGATGTCAGGACAAGTGTAGGAAAACATTCCTGACAGCAGGCAAAGACAAAATCATGTGTAATTGATGCTTAATTGACTTCGTACGGCAGCCTATTGCTGCCACACCAGATAAATAAAAACAGAGCAGTATCACATTATAACATGATTAGGGCTGGAACGAATGATTTTCATTCTCAATTAATCTGTCCATTATTTTCTCGATTAATCGATTAGTTGTTTGGTCTATAAATTGTCAGAAAATGGTAAAAAAACAAATTGTCGATCGGTGTTTCCCAAAGTCTAAGATGACGTCCTCAAATGTCGAAAATATTCACATTTAAAAGGCTTTAATTAGAGAATTTTGACTTTTTTTTCTTAAACAATTACTCAAATTAATCAAAATAATAGGTGATTAATTTAATAATTGACAGCTAATCGATTAATGGTTGCAGCTCTAGAATTGTTTATTGTAATAACATATTTCACGTTATTACAACATATAAACTTATCACTTTATAATAAGAAACTTTTGTTGTTATAACAATATACTATTTATCTGGTTATAATGTGAAATGTGTCTATAATATTATCTATTATATGAAACGTTATAACCAGATAAATAGTACATTGTTCTAACAAGAAAAGTTCCTTGTGACAACGTGATAAGTTTGTATGTTGTAATAACATGAAAATATCTTGTCATAAGAACAAACCTTTCACGTTAGAATGTAAAAAACCACAGCTAGTTACAGTGGTTAAGCCCCAAAACCTATTTTTGCACATCAATGCAGGACAGTAACAACACTCACAGTAAAATGCACTAATTATATGTTTTACATATAATATTTCAAACTGAATCAGGGAGTTGGAAAACAGTTTTAGAACTGATTCTACATTTATTTTATATGTTTTTCTGGATGTATGTACAGGTATGCCACCTGGTGACTGGGAAAATAAACCACAGCATCATTTATTGGTTACCAAACACATCATTTAACCTAATGTCAGAAGCATGGAATTATTTTCCTATATTAATATATTCTGACGGCATGAAAACGTTCTTTGTTGCCTGATAAACCATCTTATCTGCTATGATTGTATTTTGTGAATTACTGTAAAACCTGCATGTTAAATTATGTCTCTGAGCTAAGTAGTTTTAGGCCACATTATAATATAATATATAATAATATATAATAGGGAGCCTTTGACCTTCATCTGGCCTAATTTGCATCTGCTTTCTCCAGGATGCCAGACGGGCCACAGAGCTGGAGGCCGTCATGGAGAAACAGAAAATGAAGGTGGATCTGAAAGTGGAGAGCAGCACATTTTGAGCAGCAGGCGTCTACATCACAAAGAGTTTCAGATGATGAAGGATCGTCAAGTGTCGTCACTTGAGAGTGAACTCCTAAATTATTAATCCTATTCACCAGAGAACAAACGTGTGACAGTGACTTGACAACCTAACTATTGTCTGTAAAGAGCAGCGTGCTATTATAATGTAATTTCAAAAAATGTAAGCTTTTTAATGGAAGCAGGCGCAGTGCAAATTAAATATTTTAACATTAAAGTACACTATTTGTAATGTAATGTCTTTGTTCTCATTTCTGCTTTGTAGGTAAAGACTAACTTAAATGAAATGTATTTATCTGTTTGTAAACTTGTCTAATAATTCAACCATGATTAATAAGAAAGGCCAGCAGACAATAAAAAGTGAAATGGTGATTTGTTTTTTATTTATTTTTTTAAATTGAGACTTTTAAAGAAAGATTTCCAGCAGAAACATAAACAGATATGACTTCACACATTGGGTAAAGCAATGCAATCCATTAAAATCTGTTTGCAATTATAAATCTATTCGGAGGAATTTGTCCAAATTGGGCCAACGTAAAGACTAATAAAGTTATGTACAGTTATAGCACTGAATTTCCAACGCATCGCTTCTGAACTTACTGCTTCACATGTCAACACAAAACCTTTGAAGTTACAATTTGTTTTAAATAAAAAGGAAATCAAGAGAGAAACAAATGATAAAACAGGAGCCTTGCCACCAATACAGTTCAAAACAATAATTTACTTATACTGGCCAAACTCTCAAATCACACAGATTCCCTTCACTACTGGCAGTATAACATAAAAAATGGTTTAAAAAAAAAGAATAAGTGGACAACGGGAAACAGGTTGAGACTAATACTCGCAACTTTAAAACCTTTTGGTTTTTGAATTGGGTTCCTAAAACTTTAACTGGGCGTACAGGAAAGAAAGAAAAATGTGGACAGACATTCATGAACTGCAACTCAAAGCTGTCAACATGCCGTTCAACCAGGAGCTGGTGGAAAGAAATCTTCAGAGGGAGGTGAGAAAAAAAAAAAACTTCATGATACGACGAGGCTTTTTCAGACCGCGACAATCAGTCGGCCAAGAACATCTTCAGACAGATTCTGTATCAAAAGACCATCATTAATATAATAAAAGAATATGGATGAGTTACACATTATGCTTCAGTCCAGCAGACCATCTGTTTACTTTTTCTTTGCAGGGTTTATTTAAGAAGACATTTGTATTGGATACAGACAGCCACCAAATCACAGATGTGGATATTACAATACACTCCACTACTGATCAATAACTAATCCCCCCATCCCCCCATCCAAATGTAATCTTCTCATATATCTCGATGCTAGAATATTTTATCCATACAATATTTCAGGTGTGTGTGTGTGTACACTCTGGGTTCGGCTGCATTAACTGTTAAAGCAAAGAAAGGAGGCAGGCGGGAGAACGGAGGAGGGGTCAAGGCGAGGACTGACATTGTGTGACATTAGGTTATTATAAATGGACAGACTTGTGAGAGAGACGGGAGGAGGCTTTTGTGTGTCGTGATGGATGGAGTTTGGTCTTCAGAGGTCCCCCACGTCCCTGTCGTCTGCCCGGCGGGCGTCCGACCTGCCGTTCATGCCGTCCCTCCTCTCTCGCTCCCGTGATCTGTCTCTGGATGAGCGCTCTCGGTCCCTGGACGACCTGGGCGACGAAAACCCGCAAGAGATATTTAGTGAAGTGAGGTGAAGCATTGCAGAGGTAGAAAAAGAGTAGAAATGTGTTTTTTTGGCAGCTATAGTACGTTCTGCGGGGGGGCTCGGTGTGAACTGTGTTTAGCTTACTTGTGTCTGGAGCCCTGCTCATGGTTGTGACGGTGTCCTCGGCTGCGTGAGCGAGATCGGCTGCGGTGCCTCCTCCTCCTCTCCCTGGAGCGTGAGCGCGAACGGCGCTTGTCTCGTGATGTGGAGCGCGAGCGCCTCCTTCTGCGGTCGCGAGAGCGAGATCTGATAAAAAAAAACAAAAAAAACACACAACGCTTGAGTCTCCTTAATCAGAACTAGGGATGCACCGATACAGGATCGGATATCGGGCTGATAATGACTCAAATAGCTGAATCGGGTATTGGTGACAAAGGGGCCGATCTATTCTATTCAGTTCTATGTTTACATACCATATACATTATATATTGGAATTCTAATTCCTGTTTTGACCAATTTGTTGCTGCATTAAAAAAATGTTTACGCTTGAATTGGAGTTCCTGTTAATGTTGAAGATTTCTTTTACCAAGTTGTTGATATATGATTTATTATTTTAATAATAAATAATTCAGTAAATGTATATCTATGTATTTATTTGTCACATTTTGCTTTAAAAAGTTAGGAAAGCAATGTTTAAGTTAGGCCTGATGTTGCCTTACACATAAAAAGAATGATCCCAGTCACTTCCACACAGTGAGGCATACAGGTTAATGATTAAACACTGGTATCAGATCGGTACTCGGTATCGGCTGATACCCAAAGCCCAGGTATTGCTTTCGGGACTGAAAAGGTTGGATCGGTGCGTTCCTAATCAGAGCAACTAATCGATTTCAAAATAGATAGATGATAGAGATGGAGCAACTTTCTTACCTTTTATGCTCTCTGCTACGTGATCTGGTCCTATAATAAGCAGATGCAAAACCGTAAGTTTAAACAGCAAAACAAACATTCATGCAAAAAAAATGAAACAGGATTTTAAATGTCTGCACTAACCTCTTCTTCATCTTTTCCTCTTTCTCCCTCTCTTCTCGTCTCTTCAAGCGCTCCTGGTTCCGTTTCTCCTGCTTGTCCACAACAGTTTTCTGACCAAAATAAAAAAACGCAGTAGCAATTAAAGGTGGAACCATCGTTGTCCAAACCTCGAGATGGTTTATGACCCTTTTTTTCTGTATGTTTTCTAGTAATCAGCCCCCATGTCACTCATTACAAGACAAAACTTGCAATTCATTTGTAGCAATGGGTTTATAGTAGGGCCGCACGATTATGGCCAAAATGATAATCACGATTAATCATTTGATGGATCGCGCAGCTGCTAGTTTATAGTGTACATGGTGGCACATACCTTTAGTTGGTCCAGTTTCTCTCTGATCTGGATGAAGCCCAGATGAAGCTTCCCACCGAAATGGTCGGCCAAACGACGGTCGTTGTCGTGGAGACCCAGGTAAGCAGAGCACACCTCACACACCCGAAGCTTCTGCTGCTGGAAGCTGGAGGCTGGCATGGAGTTTCTGTACTCTTCCTGAGGAGCGACAGAAAAGGAAAAAGAGATGCATTAAAAAGGAGAAGAAGATGTAAAAGCACCATATCCATCCGAGGACGGAAGCACCTCCTGAGTACTTCCTTCCTCACCTCGGCATCCTTCTTCCTGGTGCGGACCTTCTCGACTTCCTGCAGGACCTTCTGGGCCTCGTCGACGTTGCCCTCGGCTCCGAGCTGCTCGGCCTTGGCCAGGAGCTTCCCTATTTCCTCATTCAGCTCGTGAACCTTCTCTGCCTGCGACACAGCACAAACAACCCAATTTAAATCCCCTTCAGGGCGGAGTTTATTTCACAACAATAACTGGCTCGCTGTACGTTATCCCTTACATACACTGCATAAACAAGTAAAAGACTCAGTTCATGTGACTCACCTTTGCTGCCACCTCAGCGCTGATCTCTTCTTGGGTTTCAGCCAGGCGTTTCTTGGCTAGTTCTGTCCTCCGGTCACAGTCAGCGATGAATGACTCCAGGTGATCCACCGCCTTTTGGAGCGAGAGAATATAATTTTAGAGAGAAAAAATATGCAACTTGGTTGATTTGCGTACATAGGCACAGAGGAAACGTTCAGCAGGGCATCATCTGAATCATCTGATGGAGAGTGATAGACACCAACTGCTCCCAAAAAAAGGTCCTTGAGGCGCTGTACTTTATAGACAACTCTGCATTTACATCGTCTACATCTGCTGATCCAAATCATATTGAACAAACACTGTTTTTCCAGTGAACATAAAACAATTGGCATCATTAAGGGGATGAATGAGTCACTAGCTACTGAGTATATTTTTACAGAAGCCGTTAAAAAAATAGCCAAATTAGTAAATATAAGAATTTGAGTTTGGATTTGGAAACATTGCAGTTATTGTGATCATACTCAACTATGTGAGTTGAAACTGCTGTTTACCACTTGACTTTAATACTAAAAGCAACAGCAAGTATATAGCGGTGTCTT
>CAKAOI010039840.1:0-12531 GCA_916701655.1 Sebastiscus albofasciatus
CTTTACTTACTCACCTTCCTTCCTTCCGTCCTTCCTTCCATCCTTCCTTCCTTCCTTCCTTCCTTCCTTCCTTCCTTCCATCCTTCCATCCTTCATTCTTTCCTTACAGTGCTCTGCTCCTTACTTTACTTACTCACCTTTTTTCCTTCCTTCCGTCCTTCCTTCCTTCCTTCCTTCCTTCTTTCCTTCCTTCTATCCTTCCTTCCTTCATTCTTTCCTTCCAGTGCTCTGCTCCTTACTTTACTTACTCACCTTCCTTCCTTCCTTTCTTCCATTTTTTACTTTTAGGCTTTCTTCTTTTTTTTCTTTCCCTTCATCCCTCCTTATTTTCCTCTTTATCTTCATATTTTGCTTCTTCCTTCCCTCCTTCTTTCCTTCATTCTTTATTTCCTTACATATTTTGCTTGCTTTTTTCTTTCTTTTCATTGTTCTTCCTTCCTTGATTCCCCTTTTCCTTATTTATTTTCTTCTTCCTTATTATAGTTGACTTCATCCATTTTTTCTTCCTTTCTGCCTTCCATATTTTCTCCTTCCTTTGTTCGTCCTTCGTTCTTTATTTCCTTACAGTTTTTGCTTCCTTCCTTTGTTTCTTTTGTTTTTATGCTCCATTTATTTCTTTATTTGTTTCCTTCCTTGCTTCTTTCATTCGGTCTGTTGGTCACTTGTTTGTTTTCCTTCCTCAACTCTTTCCTTTCTTATTTAATTCCTTCCTTAGTGTCTTCTTTCCATCCCTCCCTTCCCATTGTTTTGATCCCTCCTTCCTTTCCTCATGTCTCTCCACAGTTTCTCTTCACATACTGTAAATACATGTTTTCCACATTCTTTCTTCACTTTAACGCTCCATACTGTCTCATGTTATGTGACATCCTCCATTTATAACGACTATTACAGCCAAAAGCACAAAGAAGAAAACTCAAACAGACACACATTCACGTCCAGATGAGTCATTCCCTCCTGTTCTCCACCGATGATGGAGCACCCATTAACCCACAGCACCCGGCCGCCTCCAAACACAAATAATCAGCTCTGATGTGCCATCGCGTCCTCCCTCCGCCATAATTGTAGATAATTGTTGGACCTAATTTGGACCAATTCACCCTATTACTAAACTCTCTGTTACATCTAATCCTCTTCTTTGGCACCGGTAATGTAGACAAGGGTTGGATCTCTGTCCTGCTGAGTTCACGAAGATTACAACCACAGAAAGCTTCTGATGTTAGACTTTGTAGAGGTGAAAGGTACTTTCAGTACATTATTCAGGTGTATTTGTAAAAATCCATTATTTGGTATTGTTATTATAGCATTAAATGTAATGTGGAAGGATGATGAACCTACTGTACAGAATTAAATATCTTTTTAGCCTCTTTCAGCTCATTATTTTGGTTTTATTGTATACTTGCTGTTTTGGTGCAGTCTCAATGAATCTACTTCATTTCCAGCAGCAACAGATAGCCATTTTTAGCAACAAGCTTTGAAAAACATCACTGTACGCTACCTGTAGCAGCAACAAACAGCAGCCTGGTCCCCTAAATATGATGTTCCATACAATGAGACACCATTTTACGTTTTGAGGGAAACATATTTTCTTCCAGATTACGTGTGTTTTTGACATAACAAATATGTTTCTAATCATAGTCCACTGAAGTCCGCAGGAGGTTGGGATGGACGGGTGGGTCAACACAGGACTTTCACCCAGAAGTCAGCGTTGACTTCATATAATTTACGTTCTTACTTTAAATAACGTAATAAAAATACTTATTTTAAACCCAACCATAACGTTTTACTCAACGTAACTAAGGGTTCGTTTTTTTGCGTTTTTCTTTTGTTTCAATTTACAACGTAAAAAAACTGCGACTGTTTCCCTTGAAACATGAGTGAGAATGCAGTTTAGTTGTATAGGAATGTAATTTTGTAGGAGACAGGGTTGTAAACAGACAACAGTAGCAACTAGCTGGTCAACATGTGGAGCATTTAGCAGCTAAAGTAGGTATTTCCCCTCAGGAGTTGGTGGAGACCAAAAACAGAGCTAAAAGGAGAGTGAATAATTTGTCATGTGGACACAAACATGACTCCAAATGAATGATAGTGTTGCTCTGTAACTGCTGGATGTGCAAGTATTGTTTGCTAACTTGTGGAAATGCTGCCCTCTAGTGGCCAAAAATCAATCATGTAGCTTTAAGTACAGTTTTGAGGTATTTTACTTTCGCTGTTCGTACTTCGACACTTTCTTCTTCCTACCTTTCCTCCATTACATGTTAGAGAGAAGTCCTTTTTACTTTGTACACTTATTTACTTTTGAGTTTCTATATATTTTTTACAGTGTGAGTCAAAATATTTCTGATTTGTTTCTTTTCTTGTTTTCTTTCTACCTTTTTTTCTTTCATTCTTCAACTGATCTGGAAAAATGTTCCCCAAAGTGGACATGAGGTTTTCATTTAAATGTAAAAAGTAACTCCTCTTCACAATGAACACTTTTACTGTATATTTATATTGTGAATATTTGTTTACTTTAACTTAAATGCAAGACTTTTACATGCATTGGATTATTTTTTCCAGTGTGTTATCCCTTCCTTCACTGAAGGGTTAAAGGGTTTGAGTACTTTCTCCACTACTGATTGTATAAAATTACACATTAAGTTAAAACCTATTCTGGATGATTGTCTTTCTTTACTATACTGGTTTATCTGCTCACAGGCAAACCTTTGTTTTAGACTACTGAATGAACCCCTGCCTTCATCTGCAGTGAGCTGCGGCAGATCTTCACAACATTGCCACTCAACACCAGGTTTCTCGCCGCACGTGCAACGTTGTGGTTCACCACAGCACCACACCGTGGGCCCCGGGGCCCGGCCGACGCTGCAGCGGGCCGATGAGGCTTCACACTGACTGACTGGCTGGCTGGTCGACGGTCTGAATCTCTTTTTTCAGCAGGTTGTTTCAGATGTAGCTGTCAGCGAGAGTCCTGCTGAGTCTCATTTATAAGGCGAGCCTCAGCTGTGTGTGGACCAGTGACAGCTCAGGAGGGGAGAAATGTGGAATTCATTTGGCCCTCAGGAGCGGTCAACGAGTGGGGGACGGAGGAAATATGTGGGAGTGGGTACGGGGGCCGGAGATGACAGAACAATAAAAAGTATATTTTCTACAGTTGTTTGGTATTTGAACACGACCACGCAAGAGTGAATGAAAGTTATTCCCCAAGAGTGATGATCCCTGGCATCTTTTACTAACATCTGCCTGTTTGTTTTCCATGAACAATATTTTTCTGTTGCCTTCAAGTGCTGTGGGAAATTATAGGATTAAGCACATTAAAGACTCCTGGATTTTGTTATAGTTTATGAAATCCCCAAATTTCCCTCCAGCTTGCTCACTGGTGTGGAGAAAAGTTTGGATTTTGGGACAAAATCATGGAGCGTACATGGAAGCCACATCAATGATTAAAAGTACAAAAATAATACAAGAGTATAAGTATATGCTGTTGTTCAGGCCTTTCTCATACACTGTTCGTAGTTATACCCACAAAAGGTAAAGCACTATAATTCATATATAATCCAGGTTATCAATTCGTATGTAATGTACGTAATCATGAACCAGGACAGGTGACGTAAAGAGCGACAAAGTCTGTAGGGAGGAGGTCAGGGTAGATGGGAGGGTCCAAAAACACCAGGCTTTTGCCGAGCAGACCGCTGTTTGTATCCCGTGTGAAACCAGAGAGTATTTGTCACGTAACTTCCGTACTTAAGTAACGCCACTTCCATAATAATCTTTACCCTAATGTTGACTTATTTGCCACATAATATTCTTCCTTAAGTAACGCAGCTTCTGTAGTTATTTTAACACAAACATTGATTTATTTGTCACGTAACTTCCGTACTCAAGTAACGCCACTTCTGTAATAATTTTAACTCAAACGTTTACTTATTTGTCACATAAATTTCTTACATAAGTAACATCACATCCGTAATTATTTTAATCCAAACATTTATTCGTCACGTAACTTCCGTACTTAAGTAACGCTACTTCTGTTCTTATTTTAACCTAAATGTTTATTTATTTGCCACGTAACTTCCGTACTTAACTACAAGACACTAAATTACTTTTTGTTTCATAGTAAATTTCCTAATTATTTACCACACAAGCAATTTTATCTTTAATAACCTCTACATTTAAAAACAAGACAAAACAATGGGCACACTGAAAAAATGTTTAAACGTGAAGTAGGTCCACTGCAATCCAACACAAAACTCCCCAAACAATGATCAAATTATATGTGATTAAATTGCAATGGTAAAAATAAAAAAAGTTAAATAAATTAAGAATAATAGCAAGGCCACAAACACTGATAACAAATATTAAACATTTTACATTATTAACTTAATGATTATTGTTTGATTTCTTTGAACTAACAAGATGATTACTGCACGCATGCAACAACAGCAGAGAAGCAAATAGTGCTCATGTGAGCAGAACGTGACCCAACGTGACATGGACCATTTTTTTGGTATTGATGCCACTGACGCTTGATATTAAAAACCCATAAAATAAATTGATATGAAGAGGAAACGGTCACAATAAAAAGAAAAAAGAATGAAAAAGCTGCATATTTCAACTAATAAAGATCAACTTTTAAGTTGATTTTAGGACAGGTGTTACAAATAAAATACAAATCTGGATTGTGTTTTTTTATTTGAATATAAGTTGTTTTCTATTCTGACATTTGTCCAGTATTTTTCTGTTTTATACCAGTTGATTTGTTGAATACGTGGACGTGTGTTTGGTCTCTTTGGTGTCTCTTAGATTGGCCTCTTGATTGCTGTGACCGGTAACACCTGTCCCAGTTGGTACCAGTCAGGTGACTGCTGTATTTTATCCTGAAGAAGGCAGTTTACTGAAACGTTGATAGTTGAAATTAATTAATTGGAGTTATGAGTGTGCAGATTTCCCATTCTTCCTTTTTGCATTTTGCATTCACATGCACAGAATATGATCTGAATAGTCCATATGAAAAGTAATTTTGCATTTTTTCCAAACTCACATCAGGATGTTACAGGGAGCGCATGAAGGCAGCATAATAAAATCTAGGTTTTTCTCAACATCATCATGGTGTTGGATTCGTAGCAAGAGCAGCATGTGTCGTTAAATCTTTTGGATTTTCCCACACTGACTCTCTAAACCTCCTCCAGACCACCAAAATCACAGCTTAAATGCCCCCAAATTCTGTATAAACTAATTTCTCCACACACACTGACATCATTCCCAACATGTTTACACACTGCAGCTTTTCTGCACTGTGTTCGTTTCAACACCCATCTGTTGCTGTAGTCTGATGACGCTTTAGTGGACGTTTAATCTGAATTTTACAGCACTCTTTATTGCAGTAATTGTGGCTGTACGTGAGACAGCAAACTTGCATACAATTGCTTAGACTTGGTGGTTTGACTGTTGAGTATTTGTTTTAAATCCACCATGAAATTCAAAAGTAATCTCCACCAGATGGCACTATCGTCCACAGATGTTCCTCTCTGAATTCAGGTGCCATTTGTTGGGACGATTTAATCTGAAGTGACTTCCAGTGCTGCAAACATTTATAATACATTTATGCTTTCATTGTTAGCGTTGGTGGGAATCCATGGAAATCCAACCCTGACAGCAACACAAACAGACTCTGAATCCTACCGATGTCCAACAAAATCAGAGTGAGTTTTATGCTTCAGGATACCAGACAATGTGGGCTCGCAATGACTTCATGAGGTCAAATTCCTGAACACCTTCCCTCCTGTATGCATGGCTGCGTTATTGTACTTGGCATCCCACCTCACGGAGTTTCCTGACCCGTCCAAACCCCTCATATTCTTAGTCTGCTCTTTTGACCTTTCGCTGTGTTTGTTTTGCAGTCTCCAGGAAGAAGTGCTTTCTTGTGGCTTCTCTCAGGCGTAGCTGGCATGGACGTGCCACTTTTATTGTGATCCAGATTTGGGAATCCTTCTGCCAGGATGAACTCGGGCACAAGAGTCTAAATTTAGGGTTGTCACATTCATTCGAAACCCAGGAAAACTACAGTGGATGTGCTCGTATGGAAAAGGCACACACTCCAAGGCCGTAATCAGAGCTGCGGTCGGCTGGTCGGGGTGACGACGTGCCGTCTGAGCCTGGCAGACCTACAGACAGTCAAACTGCGGGATCTGGCTTTGGTCTCCACTCCCTGCAGCATCAGCTGTGGCGCTATCTAAACAGGACCTGGTCTGAGGTATCAGCCAAGGCCCGTGGCTCTGGTTAGCATTAAGCTAGCTCGGCTCAGACAGAAGACATTACAGCAGCTACAACAACCAGGAATGGCAGCACCTAGAACAACATAGCATTGAAGGGTTAAAGCAGCAGTGGGTAGAAATAGAGCAAATATGATTAAAAAAAGGTGTTTTTATAAAACGTTCACTATATACTGATAGTAGTGCATGAGACAGATAATCTGAAAAAAAATCATGTGCCTCTGTGTTCTCCGGTGCTCCTAATGGCATCTGCAAGATTTCACAGACCGGAGGAAAACAACCAATCAGAGCCGAGCTGGAGCCTTGCCGTCTCTGAGCAGCTGTCAATCAAACTCCGATCAGTCAAACGAGGCAGCGCTAATTAATATTCTGTTACTGTAATGCCTATTTTTCGCCTCAAATGTTTTCAGAAACATCTTGTAGTGTATTTTTTAGCTGTAAAATGAGAAAGTTTGTGACCCGGCAGCCATGTTGAGATCAGTTGAGGAAATACCAAGCACCGCCCACCAGCCGGAACAAACTTATTCTCATTTTACAGCTAAACAGTACACTACAACAGAGCCATGAGGAGGTGCAGAAGTCTAGTTTTCTCTCAGAACACTTGATTTACAATATGCTGAAAGGTTATTATGGATTTTTTTTCCCAATGATGCCAAAAATATTCTGCTTACTGCAGCTTTAATCACAGGTTTTGGAGATTCAAAAGATAATACATGTGTGTTTCCAAGAGAAATTGTTGTTTTGTCTTTGAGGGATGACATAGATCATAGGTTGGAGGGTTTTTTATGCCTCTATTAGAGATTTGACAGTAGAGAGATGACAAGGAGAGAGGGAGAGAGAGAGAGGGAGAAAGAGAGAGAGAGAGAGAGAGACATGCAATAAATGTCTTCATCCAGACTCAAACTGCAGACATTACATTCACGTTCATGGTCAGAGCCTTAAACCCCTAAATCAGTGGTATAGACCTCTGTTTTCCCCCGTCTACACTTAAATACACCACTGATCTTTCCTATTCACTTCACACAAAGGCTTAGTGTGGAGAACCTTCATCATATAAGGACAGAAAAATCACCCGATCTGAGAGACAAACACAATTAAAACGTCTAAATCGAGACTGAAAACCTGCTTTAGTTTCCCTTTCTTAGATTAGATTTAATTTTATTGTTATTGCACAGAGTACAAGTCCTTAGACAACAAAATGCAGTTTAGCATTTATAACCAGAAGTGCAAAATGCGGTAAAAGTGCAGAGTAATATTGAGAACAAACAGTAATATATATAGAATAAATATAGAATGTAGAATAAACTGTAAGGGGTTGATATGAATGCACTACGATCTATACAGTAAGTATAGGCAAAAGATATAGTGCAGATAAGTACAATAATGGCTATAGTGAGCATATATACAGAATAAACAGCTGGAGGTATGATATAAATACACTGTTTATACTATAGGTCAGATATATACAGTGTTCGCAGTAGTATAAATATAAATATGTATGGGTATGTGAGTGCATATATAACCATTACAAGTTACAATTGAAAACTGTAATTGATATCTTGTTTTGGTTTTTGTTCTTTATGTACAGCCTTTTCTGTAAAAGCAGTACAATTAAACATAGTTTTATTGTTGTTGTTTGAACTTGTATTTTTGCTTATATATATTTAACATTATGATTTGTCTTTCTAATTGTCTACTGTCTTTTATTGTTAAGTTTATTGAGATAATGTGATTTTACACTCAGAATAAACTTACTTAATGTGAAAAAATATGATAGATAAAGCCTAATGTGGCCTTTTCTTTTTAGCCCCACTCCACCACAGAAGTATTTAAAAGGTCAGTTAATGATCTGGTGATCAATCCTTTCACAAATACGATAATCAGTGTAGTTAAACCACATTTCTCCACAGCGACAAAGTTTGAGAAATGCTGTTGCAGCATCATAAAAAGCTTCAGTCTACCAAAACATTATCCAAAAGTAAAAGGAACACTTCCAGTGTTGTGGTGTAGACAAGTCCAATATGGCCCCCTAGTGGAGAAACAATGTCTAACACTCACACCATACCAGACTCATTAACCAGGATGTCCACCAGGTGTCACTGTACTCAAAGAAATACATCATGTCTCATCTTCATCACCACATCCTCACATCTCCAGGCATGTGAGCAGTATTGATCAAGTCCTTTCATCCAGACCTTTCTGTTCTTTAGTGCATTATGGAAATTGCCAAACAGTCAAAGACTTCACGGTAACCTGAAACCTTTCTTTTCATGACTTTATGTCCTGGTCTCAACACCTGAATCACCTGAGCCTTTTCCACAGTTTCTTCCTCTGGCTGTAAGATGTTCCTGTCTTTAAAAAACAAAAAGAAAACAGACACTTTACTGCCTCAAATACTCACTACAGCACCAAATGTGGATTAAAGGAATAGTTCACCCACAAAATGATCAATTGTATATCAATTACTCACAACGTGTTACCTTGAATTGTTGATGAGAACTTTGTTTTTCTCGCATGCCGCCATGGTGAACGAAGAATCAAAAATCGGACAGAAGTCTAGATCAATTGAAGTAAATGGGCGCTGCGTTTAACAATAGCAAAACTATATCAAAATTTCTGTTTACAAACTCTCACCCAACTTGTGCTGTATAATCCAAGTCTCATTTATCCAGTTGTCCTCGCTAAAATGCAGAAGTGTTTTAAATAGTAAGGTTTTAGCAAAGATGCATGTGTTTGGGAGGTTAGTGAGCATACGACTGGATTGGATTATACTGCACGAGTTGTGTGAGAGTTTGTAAACAGATGTTTTGATGTAGTTTTGCGGTTGTTAAACAAGACCCCCATTTATTTCAATTCATCAAGAATTTTCTCTGTTTTTTGATTCTCTGTTCACCTTGGAGGCATGCAAACGGGCGGCTGTGACTCAGAGGGTAGAGCAGGTCGTCGAAGTGTCCTTGAGCAAGATACTTAACCTCAAATTGCTTCCGCTTAGCCATCGGTGTGTGAATGAGTATTTAGATTAGATCCTGAGCAAAGTTGGCACCTTGCATGGCAGCCTCTGCCATCAGTGTATGAATGTGTGTGTGAATGCTGACAAAAAGCGATTTGCGTAGTCGGAAGACTAGAAAAGCGCTATATAAATGCAAGTCCATTTACCATGTGAGAAAAACATTTTCTTCACAAATGCAGGGTAACATGGGGTGAGTAATTGATTGACAAATGTTAATTTTTTTGGGTGACATTCCTTTAATCCACTGCTGAAAATAGTCCCCAACAAATGCACTACTTCCAACAGTAGGGAAGGTATTGGGTAAGTATTGGAAGACAGACTAACATATTATTGTTTTTTCATGGGATTTGTTGAGAAAAATATAGAAAAAGGACAGCTTTATCCTATCACAGCATACTGTACCCACAGGTACAGTAAAGAGAACAACAAAAAAATAAATGTGAGAAGGAGAAGGTGGGGGAAGCAATCAGATGGGTAACAAAATATAAATGAAAATCTTGAACGATTGAGTAAAAAAACACAATAAATGCAGAAGCTTTACACGATTAGTTGCTCACAGCGCTCATCATACGCTACTGTGGTACGAGCTCCAGAGAAATCCCTGTAATATAAGCGTATGCAGCGAGGAGTTCATTACAGGAATCTGAAGACGCCCGAGGCGGCTCTCTATCAACAGCTGGAATTCCACTGAGCTGCAGAGGACGGAGAAATGCAGGAAACTAGAGATGCCCTGGAAGTGTGAGAGGTGTACACAAAGCGACGAGGCCTTTGTGGCCGTCTTAGGAATGTTCCGGCATCAACACTTTTAAAGGCTCTTTGAAGTGCACGACTGTTTTTCAACCCTTTCCTGTGACAAATACATGATCCTGATTCCTGAGAACGGCTGCGGTCACCTGTATGAACAAACTCAACAAAAAGTTGTTGTGTTGTTTCTTAATATTCCAAGACATTTGCACATCACAAAGTGCAATTACTCAATTCATGTATTTCTTTCTGATTTTCCTTCATTACATTACAGAGGAAACATATTGCACTTTTCACTGCTGTGGTTGCTGCATTTTGGGTATGATCTAAATTAGATTTCCCCAAAAAAGAAAGCAAGAAAGGAAGTCCAAGAAGATTTCTCTAAGTAGATCTATATAAGTGTATAGTCTAGGTGATTCCTAGGTCAGGTAAAATGCATGACTGAAGCTCTATGACAGCTTGGCAGCATGAACAATCTGGCCAAGAGTGACTGATTGAGGGAATGAAGGCCAGCTGTGCAGACAGGTGAGAGGTCAGGTGATCTTGATTGGAAGAAGTCGAGGGCCTCGTTTCCCAAAAGCATCTTTAAGGCTAAGATGATCGGCCTTTTTTCACAGAAGACAATTTGACTTGTCCCAGTGGGAAAAGTGCAGGCGTAAATAATAGTGCTGTCAAAGTTAACTCGATCATAACTCGTTTACACTTATTTGTTTTAACGCCACTAATTTCTTTAACGCATTAATGCAACTTGTGATTTTTAGGTTGTAGCGGGCTCAGTTTTAAAGCTTGAGTGGAGATACTGGCATCATATGAAACTAGAAAACCTAAGTTTTGTCATACTAGCTTGTCGTAAAGGAGCCTAAATAACATTCCAAAGTTACACTAAATTTTGGTGAGGAAAAACTGGCATCTTAACTTCTGGAATAAAAGCATGACACACATCTACCTGGGCGACGTCATCGCTTTCTCTCATCATCGGCCTCTGCACAGTAAAAATGCAGCAGGGTCTGGTGGTTTTAGAGCTGGTTCACAGCAGGAAACAGGATCCTCTTCGGTACTGAGATGCCTCATTAAGGGTTTCATTGATGCATGAAGTCGCAGACAAAATCTAGGCCTGCATCTAAACTTCAGGAACGTTTTCTTCCAACAAACCTGAATGTACGGGGGTGTTTGCCCACTAGCAAGATGCTGCACATCTGACTTTTGAGTCGATGGTAAGAACTGAACATTTTGTGATTCGGATGTCTGCATAAAAATCAAAAGAACATTTCCTGAAATTACCACTCGTACAGTTGAATATGAAAAAAAAACATCTTTATTATACCATATTCATTGTTTTAAATAAGCAGTTTTTATGGAGTACAAAAATATACAAGCACCCTCTTATTACATATTAGTGTTTCAGTCATGAGCAGCTTTATCCAGTGGTAAAAGCAGTGGTTTTGACACAATACAGTGGTTTATTTAATTTGTTTACAGCCATTTTAAATAAATTATTATTATTATTAGAGATTATTATTAGCCTCCAAAGCTTGAAAAGTTTGAAATCCAACATATAGGTGCTTTAATTTCTGAAAAATACCGCCATACTAATTTGATGAAAAAACAGACAAACATACAATGAACAAATAAACAAATGAAAAGAAAACCAAAGCAAAAAAGAATCAACGACATCAAAACAAAAGATGTAACAGTCTTAAAATGTGTTAAAGGTATAATATGCAGCATTTTGTCGGTTGGCAAAGAGAGAGAGAGAGAGAGAGAGAGAGAGAGAGAGAGAGAGAGAGAAGCGATGGTTGAGCGAGCTATGGAGTGAATGAAGAGAGGGAGCGGTGTTAGTGGGAACAAAGCAGTAAATCAGAAAAATAAAACCTTATTTTCTGATTGTTTCCTGGCGGTTACGTTCTGAGGACACATCTCCACACAACTCCCCCATTTTTGACCACCTGAACGGGCTGCACTCCCTGCGCGCTGTTATTGGCTGGGGGTTACACCCCCTCGTGGGGCACCAAGCCACTTTGCTGACGCCCAGAAACGTCCCGAACACAGCGAAATAAGAAGGAAAGAGAAAATCCAGGCAGAGGACTGGGTCTCTGTAGATACAGACACCACCACACACTTCTAGTAGGTCATTAGTGATGATTGAGAGGGATTACTTTTGTATCAGTGTACATATTTTTTTTTAGGAAAATGCCGCATATCATACCTTTACCATTTGCTAATGGTGCACCGCATACACTGTATATAAAGATATACGACAAGACAGCTCCCCAAAAGTGAAGCCAAAACATCTCAATCACCCCCTGGTGGCTGGCTGCAGTATAGGCCATACATCCTGCGTCAAAGTACGTGTCAAATAAATTTCTCCCAAATATGGTCTCTGTCATTTTGGGTAGTTCTTATCACACTGACGTGTGTTCATGTGTTAATTTTTCTGCTAAGCTTGATTTTAATTTAATTTATAACGGGGGTAAGACGTCATTATTAACAGCTGTGAGTCTTGCTCGCTGAGAC
>CAKAOI010039841.1:0-17500 GCA_916701655.1 Sebastiscus albofasciatus
TGTAGCGGTAGTGATGGATTTTGTGGAAATGTAGAGCTGGACGTCGTCGGCGTAGCAGTAAAAGTGGAGGCCATGGCGATGTATCATGTGACCAAGGGGAAGCAGGTAGAGGATGAACAGAAGGGGACCAAGCACTGAACCCTGGGGGACGCCTTGGGCCAGAGGAGCGGGGCAGGAGGTGTAGTTGTTGATGTTGATGAGTTGTTGGCAGTTTGTGAGATATGACTTAAGCCAGGAGAGGGCAGTGCCGGTGACGTTGAGGGAGGATTCAAGGCGGGAGAGAAGAATGGTGTGGTTGATGGTGTTGAAAGTTTCAGTGAGGTCGAGGTGGATGAGGATGTTGAGGTGACCAGAGTCTGAGGAGAGGAGGAGGTCGTTGGTGACTTTGAGGAGGGCTGTTTCTGTGCTGTGTTGTGAGTGGAAACCTGATTAAAATGGTTCATACAGGTCATTGGAGATGAGGTGTGTTTTCAGTTGAGAGGCGACAGCACGTTCCAGTATTTTCGACAGAAAGGGGAGATTGGAGATGGGCCGAAAGTTGGTCATGACATCAGGGTTGAGTCCAGATTTTTTGAGGATGGGGTGAAGGCAGCCAGTTTGAGTGTTTGGGGGACTGAACCAGAACTGAAGGAGGAGTTGATGATGTGTGTGATGAGTGTGGAGATAGCTGGGAGACAGTCCTTGACAAAATTGGATGGGATGGGGTCCAGAACACAGGTCAAGCTTTTCATTCTGACCATGAGGTCGGATAGCTCCACTGAGGACAGAGGGGAGAACTGAGACAAATGCTGGGTTGTACGGGGGGGAAGAATGAGAGGAAAGCGTTGCACTTGTTGGCTGTGAAGGAACTGGAGAAGTTGTCACTGTGTTTGAGACGTTTGTTGGTGGTGGAAAAGAGAGTCCTGGGGTTTGTGGAGCCAGACTGAATGAGGTGAGAGTAGTAGGTGGACCGGGCTGTGAAGAGAGCGTCTGTGTATTGTTGAAGGTAGTCTGTGTAGGCTTGGTGATGGACTGTTAAACCAGTTTTCTTGGAAAGTCTTTCAAGCTAGCGCTTACGGGATTTCATATGGTGGAGTTCAGGAGTGTACCAGGGGTGAATGAGACTGTTTTGTTTTTAATGGGGGCCAGCTGATCAAGACAGGAGGAGTGTGTTTCATTATAATAGTTGGTGAGGTTGGAGGCATTATCAGACAGCGGGGGAGGGGAGGCAGACAGTTTACTGGAGAGGGAGGCTGGTAGAGCTGAGGGGGAGATAGATTTGAGGTTTCTGAAAGAGATTGTGCATTTTTCTTTTGGGATGGGGATAGGGATGTCGATGTCCATAGTGATTGCCAGGTAGTCAGAGATATTGAGATTGAGGCTGGAGAGGTGGTGTATTGTGAGACCAGTGGAGCAGACTAAATCAAGGATGTGACCGCGGCTCTGAGTGGGGAAGTTGATGTGCTGTGTGAAGTTGAAGCATTGTAGCAGTTCCAGGAATTCTGTGGCAGGTTTGCAGTTAGTGTCATCAATGTGGAAATTAAAATCCCCCAGGAGGAGAACGGAGGGTGAAATGGCACATAGCTGGGTCAGAAAATCAGAAAAATCAGAGAAAAAGGATGGGTTTGGCTTAGGGGGGCAGTAGATAATGGCAGTGACCAGGGGAGTGGGACTAGAGAGTTTGAAGGCAAGGTGTTCAAAGGAATGAGTCGCATGAATGGAGATGGTGGTTGTCCTTCCTCTGAACGGCAGCAACACCACCTCCCGGCCTCTCAGGACGAGGTTGGTCAGTGTAGGTGAATCCAGTTGGTGTGGTTTGGTTAAGTGAGAAATAGTCTGAGATCTGAGGCGGAGTACAGCGGCAGCATGGTTCGGTGGTGGAGCGCTAGCACAAGGCTAGCGTTAGCTTGAGACCAAGAGCCGGGTGTCCAGGGAAGGAGAAGCGATGCGAACCCCAGGAGCATCAACGGGATAATCCCGCGTCAGCAACCAGCAGTCCGGTGGAGAGGAGAGGAAGCCGGGAGAGGCTACTGGTGGAACTCTGGTCTACCTGGTGCGGTGGTGACTAGCGGCAAGGAGCTACGAGTGCCCAGGGCTGACCACACCGGGACGGGAAGACCCCGGCAGGAGAAGCAGGTGGGCTAGTGCTGGCTAGCAATCTTCCAGTCAGAGACTGGAAAAATGACCACACCGGTAGCAAGGCGAAGACGTGACGCTGTGAATCCGCCCGGGAGTCCTGGAGTTAGCAAGAATGGTGGAACTTCTTGCAGGTAAAACTTATGAGGCGATCTGTAACGTCAGCGTAATCCAGAGGAAATACAAAGCTAGCATGTAGCTGCAGACTAGCAGTGTAAACAAATAAATCAAGGTGTGGCGTTGAAAGTGTAGATTAAATAGCTTAATTTTAAGATCGGAAACGGAACGGCAGCCAAAATTGCGCCAGCCAAAAATGCGACAGCGTCCGCCATCGAGTCAAGAGTCTGAACGAGAGTCTGAACTAGAGTCTGAACAAGAGTATGAAAGAAAGTCTGAACGAGAGTCGTGCTGAACAAAAATCTGAACGAGAGTCACACTGAACAAGAGTCTGAACTAAAGATGCACTGAACAAGATTCTGAACGAGAGACGGAATAAAAGTCGCGCTGAGCGAGAGTTGCGCTGAATGAAAACCTAAATGAGAGTCATGCTGAACGAGAGTCATGCTGAGCGAGAGTTGCGCTGAATGAAAGCCTAAACGAGAGTCATGCTGAACAATAGTCATGCTGAACGAGAGTTGCGCTGAACAAGAGCCTGAACAAGAGCTACGCTGAACCCGAGTCTGAACAAGAGTGAACGATAGTCATGCTGAACGAGAGTCGCGCTGAATGAGAGCCTAAACAAGAGTCATGCTGGACGAGAGCCTAAACAAGAGTCATGCTGAACGAGAGCCTAAACAAGAGTCATGCTGAACGAGATTCACGCTAAACAAGAGTCCGAACAAGAGTTATGCTGAATGAGAGTTGCGCTGAACGAGAGTCGCGCTGTACAAGAGTCTGAACAAGAGTCACGCTGAACGAGAGTCGCGCTGTACAAGATTCACGCTGAATGACAGTCTGAACAAGAGTCCCACAGAACAAGACTCTGAATGAGAGTCGCGCCGAACGAGTCTGAACATGACTCGCGAGAGTCTGAACCAGTTGCGCTGAACAAGAGTCACGCTGAATGAGAATCTGAACGAGAGTCTGAACAAGAGTTGCGCTGAACAAGGGTCGCGCTGATCAAGAGTCGCGCTGATCAAGAGTCTGAACAAGGGTCACGCTGAACAAGAGTCTGAACAAGGGTCGCGCTGAATGGGAGTCTGAACAAGAGTCGCGCTGAACAAGAGTCTGAACAAGAGTTGCGCTGAACAAGTGTCTGAACAAGGGTCGCGCTGAATGGGAGTCTGAACAAGAGTCGCGCTGAACAAGAGTCTGAACAAGAGTCGCGCTGAACAAGAGTCTGAACGAGTCACGCTAAACAAGAGTCTGAACAAGGGTCGCGCTGAACGAGAGTCTCAACAAGAGTCTTAACGAGAGTCACGCTGAATGAATCTGAATGAGGGTCGCACTGATTGAGAGTCACGCTGAATGAGAGTCTTAACAAGAGTCACGCTGAATGAGAGTCTGAGCGAGAGTCACGCTGAAGAGCAGCGACTCTCAAAAGTTAACCTGGCGCTTATGCACAACTGCACATGAACCATACGGAAACAGGATTTTGGATTCGCTCCCGCTTGCAAATCAAGTTAACTCGTTCCTATTTTAGAGATGTTCAGAAAGAATGGTTAATTCGCGTATCAAACCTCACTACATTAAATCTCATCCCTTTGACACACTCTTACATACACAAACATACATATATACAGAAACATTGTATTGCATGTCCTCTTAGCCTGAAGCTGTCTCTCAAGGTGGTTATTTACCCATAAAAGCAGCCAGCTGCAAAGTCATTCATTTTCAGCAAGCGTCCTGTTAAGAAACTGCAAGTCAGACACTTTTAAGCCTACTTAAACATCCACACAGCAAAATGAGATGCAACTGCAGCCCAGACTGACTGGTAGCATCTGTCTTCCCTGTGTCTCACTCATTCACTCCTCATCAGCGCTAGTCAGATTTTTATTGCAGTGCTCGTACTGGAAGCTTCAGAACCAAGGTTTAAATGTGATTAATGTACTCAGCAGACGTCACATCTTTTTTCCCAGACAGACTTTCCTGCAGAGATCAATCTTATCTGACATGATGAGGTTTAAGAACCTCAGTTTTTTGAGGCCTTTAGGTTTTTTGTCTCTTAATTAGAAGGCAAAAAACTCAACCAATTAACTTTTCCCCACTAAGGGTACATTCTTGTACCTTGTCAAGGTATCACTGTAATTGTAATAGGACCAGGAATGTGACCAGGAAATGGAGTTTGCTAGTCATGCATCTTGAAGCAGTAAATAATATATCGTGGTATATTATTAATTACAGTAGAATAAAATAGAACAGTAGAACAAACAGTAGAAGAAAATAACAATTTTTTTCTCCAACAAATGAAAAGTTGAATTCATTAGTAATAAAACACACCCTTGCTCAAATCAATACACTCAGGATTTTTGCTGCTACAGCTGAGGTTTAGATATATATTGCTGTGTAACTCACATTATTGAGTCAGTTTGTTGATTTTATAACTCTTCTACTTGTGATACTGTTGCACTACTTTTTAGCATGTCACAGATAACTGGTTCAATGTACTTATTATGGAAGTAAAACAAAATGTATGCATACCATTTCTTTGCAAAAAGAAGTCTGATTGTATAGAAGTGCTTATTATACCCCCGCTACAACATAGTCGGGGGTATAGAGTGCTCCGTGTGTCCTTCCGTCCGTTCGTAATGTGTATCACACTTTCGTTTCCCAAGCAGAACTCAGAAACTATTTAATTTAGGAACTTCAAATTTTTTTATAATGGTTGCCAGTGTGGTTTAGTTGTGCCTTTTGAGGAGTCCAGGGTGCCCACATTTTTAGAAATTTGGGACAAAAACATGGATTTTTTTCAACATCAATTTCGTTTCCGTAGCAGAACTTGGAAGCTATTTAACAAATGAATTTAAATTTTAAAAGGTGAGCTAGATTCTGCTCAATAGACTAATTCCATTAGTTCCAAAAGGGCAAAACCTTTGGCCGTACTTTAGTAGGGGTCAAGCAATGAGTGGGGAGATGTGAGCCATGCTTACTTTTGTTTCTCACATGATTTATTGACTTTATGGTCTCAATCGCTAGTTACAAGTCTTCTTCAATACAGCATAATGTTCATTGAGTAAATTATTGTCCCATTTAGAGTAATATAGATGATAAAGCAGGGTATGTGTCATGGCGTGGCTATCTTAGGATTGACAGGTTGCTACCACGGCGTTGTCTGGTCGGGAGTTCTCCGTGTTTTCGTCTTACAAATTTAACCTTTTCACAGTGTGTTTTCTGTTCATGAAAGTTAATTATAACATTTTGGTTGCCTAAAAATTTCTTATTCAGCATTCGGTTGTACATAGCTCCACCCTCTTATGTCACTTCTGGTTGCAAAAAAACAAGATGTTGACAGCCAGAAACCAAGATGGCAACACCCAAAATGCTGAACTCAAGGCTTAAAACTGTAGTCCACAAACCAATGGCTGATTTCACGGTGACTACGTCCATTTCTTATATACAGTCTGTACTTTAAAGGAACAGTGTTAACATTTCTGGAGATTGATTTGCACAAATGGAATATAATTTCCATTACTTTGTTTTCATTAGTGTATAATCATCTGAAACTAAGAATTGTTATGTTTTTGTTAGCTTACAATGAGCCCTTTATATATACCTAGGGAGCAGGTCCTCTTCACGGAGTTCACCATGTTGCTCCTCCATGTTTCTACAGCAGCCCAGAATAAACAAGCCAAACACTGGCTCTAGAGAGAGACTATAATGTTTTTATGTTACCTGAAGACTACCGTAGTTCTCCGACACGACATGCTTGTGAAACCGTGGTACTGCCAGCCGCTGTCTGACTTCCATTGTTCCTAAAGTAGTGTTATTATGGAGAAGATGGTCTCTGAGCGAGGCGAACGGCGTTATCACGGTTTTGCACTTGGCGGCTCACGTTACCGCACTCTTGGAAAAGGAGGAGTGAGCGGAGGGGTACTCAGTACTGATGCTGCCATATCTTACACACTCTACCTTTAATGCAACAAAATATACTGTAAGTTGCTACATGCCTGTTCATGTGGATGTATTTGTGTTTGTGCACTTGCAGCTCCTAGCCACAGTCTTGTCCCAGTCTGCCAAAGCCAAGGAGCATCTACTGGAGCAGTCCAAGTCTGTGGACCAGCCTGCAGGTATAGACACGGGCCAGCATGGAGGGTGATCCTCCTTCAACCCAGTTACTGTTTCACTGTAATGACTTTACTTACCGTAAGATTTTAGACATAACTCTTTATGACATGAATTCACAGTAACCATACTTGTAACTGTTATGAAACTGGTGAGAAGGTGGGGGGGTGGGGGTTAAGTAGAGAGAAAAAGATTAAAACCAGGGGAAAAGAGTGTTGGGTTAGATGAATAAGAGTCATAAACCACTGCTCTTTCGAAAAAAGTCCTTATATCACTTCTACACACACACACACACACACACTTCTACACACACACACAGATCTTGGCTGGTTTAACAGACAGATGGCCAAGGCAGGGGATGTAGGAGGAAGTGTAGCAGGGTGCGATTGGTTAAGAAGGTTTGTTATATCTTTGAAAACAAGAATGTGATTGGTTCCTTATCAAAGCAATGAGGGTGACTGACCAGAAATCAGTTGGTGGAGGGTAGAGGTCAGGTCAGGACACCCGTCAACTCATTTGTTAATCGATCAGACGTTTACAGTGATAGGGCGACAGCTTGACACTGGCCAATGGTATTTCTCCCAGCAGGCTCCGCAAGCTCCTCTCGGACATCGAGCCAATCGGGCTGTCCACTCCACGAAGCGCCGCCTTACGATGCCACGGCAACCAGGAAGGGGGAAGGGCAAGGCGAGGGGAAGGTAGGACAGTCCCAAAGTCCCACAGATTCAGTTTCTTTCATACAAACACACGAGTCACACACAGAGAATCACCACCATCAACAACTGATGACAATGTAGCTCCTCAGTCACCTCAACCACAACCTTCTCTCTCCTACACACACTTACACACTATATATATTTACGCACACACACACACCAAGATGTCCCAGCGGTTTCTGTCGCAACTGGCCTCGTCTGTGCTGCGAGTGTTTGGATGCAGCCACGACACGGTGAGTGTGTGAATGGAAGATCCATGGCTTGAATCTGTAAAGGAGAAATCTTGTGTGAGTGTGTGTGAGAGAGAATCCTGTCCTTCTCCTGTTTATCTGCTACCTGTTATCCATCGTTATTCACTCCTTTTAGTTGCAGCTTCACCTCCTCCATTGCGGTATTTTTCTTCTTCTGTTGCAGAGATAAATGTCTCTCAATTGATGGTTGGTAGGTGCGCCTCAGGCAAGCATAACACTAGATATCGGTATGTGTGTGTGCCCAGCAGTGTGCATGTCGTGGGTGGACTAGCTTGGCATTACTCCATGTACAGTAAGCTGTTATTTACTGTAGAATGTGTGTGTGTGTGTGTGTGCGTGTGTGTGCGTGCGTGCGTGCGTGCGTGCATGCGTGTGTGTGTTTCTCTATATGTGTGTGGGCCCACATTTAAGTTCATGTCTCATTGTATAATAATTTCAAGCTTGATAAACCAATGAGCATATTTAAACAGCAGGTGGTTGTGGTGGTTGTGTATGCATTGCTTGCCTACAGTATGTGTGTGTGTGTGTGTGTGTGTGTGTGTGTGCGTGCGTGCGTGCGTGCGTGCGTGCGTGTGCTGCCATGTAAGCCATGTTCTCATGGCCATCTGTTAGCTAGAGTCCTGATTCCTCAGCACCCATCGTGTTTCCCTCGGTAGGGTAATGACAATGAAAGATGGGAGGGAAAACCAATCAGCTTGGAGGGACAGTGTGGAGGAGTAGGATGGTCATGGGGATAGATGAGGAAGAGAAGGAGAAGAGACAGGCAGGATGGAGAAAGACAGAAGGGATGTGGGACTTTAAAGAGAAGTGGAGTGCGTGGGAAGAAGTCATGCAGTGGTTTTACAGTTCCAGTCAGTCCTGTAGCTCTGTTCCCTACTGTGGCCCATCAGCATCTAGAGCAGGACATCGCAGCAAATCGACAACTAGATCTAGCTGGTGTGACCAGTTCCAGGTACCTAGATACCTTGCCATTAAACAACAACCAGACTTTGAAAATATAGCAGCTATATACAGTATATAAAGCAGCAATAGACCCTTTTACAGCCAACATCATGATTACGTCACAAAACAAAGGAAAGACTGGAGACAAACAAGAATCACCTCAGAGTAGTGGGCTAAAGTCACACATCAAAAATGTCATTTTGCTGTGTTGTTGGGTGCCAAAAAAGATACTGCATACATGTCAGATGACAAACTGTGATTCGAGCCAACAAAACTCTAGTGAGATAAAATATCGGCTAAGTATTTCAGAGAGTTCGGAGAGAAAATGTTGCTAATAGTTTAGTTTAGCCTTCTGCTAACTGTAATTAGCTGTCACGGCTGCTGCACTGCAGGGGTGAGCTCACCACTCACACAGAAGGTTAAACTATTAGAGAGATGGAGAGAAAATGTTGCTAATAGATTAAACTATTAGAGAGATGGAGAGAAAATGTTGTTAATAGATTAAACTATTAGAGAGATGGAGAGAAAATGTTGCTAATAGTTTAGCATTCTGATAACCACAGCCACAGCCATGAGTCTTTAGCTGGGGTTAGCAGTAGCTAAACTATTAGCAACATTTTCTCTCCATCTCTGAAAAACTTTGCCAATATTGTCAGACTCCTTTTTTAATAAATCTGTCTTAAAGCAGCAGTAGGTGAGATTGCGTTAGCTAATTTGTTCAGAGAATTATGCCGAGTAACTCAGAACTCCATATAACTTCCGACCTCCAACTAGAAAAAGTAGCACAAGCACAAAGAAGCAACCTGATTGTGAGGAGAAGGGCTGAAGCTGAGTGCAAGCATACAGGTTGAGCAGAAGCAGAACTAATCAAAGCGCTAGCAGGGGCTATTTGAGTGCGAGGACAGGGTTTAGAGGGAAAGCATTACAAGATCTGACCTTGAAATCAACAAGTCAGGCTCGCAAATTGAATAAAGATAGGAAAAAAGCTCCATAAAGTTCAGGATTGCAGTGGATGTTTGAAAGCAGCTTTAGAAGATAAAATCACCCTAAAGTAATTAGGTAAGAGTAGTTAGCAATGTTGCTTATATTTCTGGGGTTATTCCAGGAACCATATTTCCTTAATGTTTTTAGGTATTTTAAACATAGCTACAACAAAGTTCAAACATTCAGCTACATTTTTGCGCATATACAGCTGAGCTTGTGTTGTTCGTGCTGTCTCAGCTGGATTAACATGTTAAACCAACATCTGGGGAACCGGAAATCACCAGAGAAGTGTGAGAAAAGGAAAGAGATTTCTTGTGGGGAAGTTTGTTAACGAGTGTGTATGCTTATATGATATATATATTTAGAGTTGCAATGTTTTCTGGCCTCTTCTCTTGAAGAGCAAGACAAACAACATCAGTTCTATTTTGTATTTACTTTCCAGCTGTAAAGTGTCAAATGCAGATTAGCATGCTGTTGCTAATCTGTAGCTCTTGTTGTAGCATTTTAGCTACTATAGGCAGAGCCTTTCTCCCTCCTAACTTTAGCCTGGTTTTCACTACAGGGCCAAGTAGGGCTAACCAGGGCCAATTCATTGACTTTATCAGATGCCACTGAATCATTATAATCATCCATAAATGTATAAGAATTTGTCTTTGTGACATTAGTAAAGATATACCGACAGACATGGTACTACAGTATCTGTTGTAGCCCCTGTTTGCCTTCCTGAACTTGGCCCTGCTGAGAAAAAGTGGCTGTTGAAGCAGACACGGAGCCAGTGACAGCATGCCCCCTGTCTTCTCTCCCGTAGAGCTCAGAGGCCGTTGTCCAATGGCTGAGCGACTTTCAGCTGCAGGTCTACGCTCCAAACTTCCTGGGCGCTGGGTATGACTTGCCCACCATTAGCGGAATGACCCCGGAGGTAAGGCAACTGAACCCCTGACCCCTGAACCCCAGAGAGGTCACAAGCACCTCCAAGGACCACAATGGAAACAAGTCTGCACGACTTTGATTTGTGCTGTCCTTGATGTTTTCAAGATGCATGTATACCATTTCTTTACAAATCCTCAAATGAGCACTATTAAACCACTCAACTAAACTGATCTCAGCTCTACTTTCCCTGCCTCCCTGCCCAACCTTTCACCTCTCACCCTTGACCTGGTCAGTACCTGCATCTCTCTCTGACCCCTGTTAAAAGAATATTTTCTGGGTCCAAAAACTGCACATTACAATTTACTAAAACATATTATTGTCATGCCTATGAATATTTTACGACGACGTATTCAGGCCATTGTAGGTAAAAAAAGAAATAGATTACAGAGGGGGGTAACATTCTGAGAAAAAACTCTGAGATTAAAGTCGTAAATTTATGAGAAAGAACTCAAATCAGTAGCCTAGGTCGTTTTCTTCTGAATGGGCCCAATGTCTGTAAGCCGGGATGCTTCTGATAATACGGTGATCCTGGGCTAACATCACCAGTATTTCCTTGTTGCTAAATTTGATTGCAAAGTATATTTTGGTCATCCACTGCAGGCATAATACACAGCAAGCGGTGGCATCTGTATTGTGATGAGTTTGATCCAATCTTGCAAAGTGAAGCGATGTGGTTCCTTGATGAGAATTTCCAATTTTTTTCTCGTAAATTTGTGACTGTAATCTCAAAGAATTTCTGAGTTATTTCTAGCAAATTAATGACTTTATAATCTCAGAGCACATTACATTTATTTCTCATAAATTTAGCACTTTAATCTCAGAGAATATCAAAGAAATTTGAGTTATTTTCTCTGAATATAACCCCCCTCCCCAGGCTCTGTAAATTTTACTCTTTTTTTCACCTAATTACCCGTCGTAGTATTTTTTAAAATGTGAATGAAGTCGTGACGTGAGTCTGCCGTGGTGAAACTACAATGTTCTGAAGATAGATGACAAAAGGTTCTGCTCCCCCCGTATGTTTTTATATAGGTCTTTCAGTGACAGACTGCTTCACCTGCAGTAGAGATACCACAGGTCCTCCTGCTAATGGAACAGATAATAAAGGATCACCTGATCTTAAACGTGGACAACCGGTGAAAAATATCACTTCATTATTACCAAGATTGGAATTGAAATAAACAAAGGAATATATGATAAATATTGAGTTAATTGTTTGAGTTCTGGAGAAGGGGTAGGACCATATTAGTGTAGGCTGTACTTCTTTTCGGATATGTAATATTTATTTATGTTGATTATTTGTTAGTTGACAGTTTGCTATTTGTTCACTGTTCATTAGGGCCCGAGCACCGACAACGTCGGGCCAGCGAAGGCCCTATTGAAACTGTAGTGTTTCTTCTTTTTCTTTTTCTCCCAAATGAATCACCTTTTTGAGGGCCTTAACATGTTCAAAATGTTGTTAAATTTGGCACACTTATCAAACGCGGTGAAAAATGTGATATTTTAAGGGTCTCAGGCTCAGGGGTTGCAAAATAGCTCGCTAGCGCCCCCTAGAAAGTTGGAAAAATGGAGCCCCTCGCTCCGGTTTCACCTACATGTATGAAATTTGGCAGAGAGATGTAACATGTGGAGACGCACAAAAAAGCCTCTTGGAGGTATGCCCAAAACTCAACAGGAAGTCAGCCATTTTTAATTTAATTTAATAATAATAATAATCATTTTTAGCATTTTATAGGACGTGTCCTTTAACAAACTCCTCCTACAGATTTAATGAGATCCACTTGAAATTTGGTCAGGACCATCTAAAGACCTTAAGGATGAAAAGTTATTCAAATGGTGAGTTTTCACTGAACGACCTGACCGTGGCGTGGCGACCATTTTGAGCCATTCGCCATGAAACAGGAAGTTGTTGTAACTCAACTGTACATAGTCCGATCTATTCTTGTTTTGTTTTTTACTTAGGTATTTGTTAAATGTTCAAAATAAACAAATAATTAATTAAAAATAATATGAAACAAAATGTCCACTCATATTTTTCAACATGAATCCCAATTAGTATATGAGCTTATGAAAATAATGTGCAAAATAAGCATATTGTTTGTTAGTATGAACGGCCGAATGTTGCATCGCTTTAAATGCTGCGGCCACAAGGAATTGTGGGATGTTATTCTCACCTTTCCTTTGGTAAAGGATGGTCCAGTGTATCCTCTGCTAAAGGAGATAATAAAGGATGGAAGCTCCTTTCCTCAACATTTAGAGGATTCGAACAGCTCTTATCATGGCTGAGATACTTCCGGGTCATTTCACGCCATTAGGGACCTTCCTTAGCAAAAAGGACTTTCTGACTGCAGCCATAGACTTCACCTTGGACTGGTCACTGTCAGATTTTTCCCACAATTCACTTTTCTAAAGAAAGATGATGTCATCAGGGTTATCTCAGGTTGGGCTTGAGACTTTTTAACAGCAAGCCTACTGGGGTGTGGAGTTTGAAAGATGTGGACCTTTACTAGACAGGGAGCGTCCAATGAAAAAGGCTATTTAGTTGCATTATGGGAAATGTAGGATCCATTGTTTTTCTAGCATCTAGGGACAAAAAGTCAGGATATCTTGGCCTCTGCTGCTTTGATTAGGACTATTCTTATTTAAACCTGTCTCTTGTGAGTCCCCCAACTCAATTGAAAAGCTATTCTAAATTGCTGTAGTACCACTTTTAACTACATATTTAGAAGAGTAAATGTTCACATTGTTATATTGCATCAGCCCAGTAATACTGCTTTATTTAGCTGCATCATGTTCACATGGCACCAAGCAAGTTATTTTTTTGTTCGTTAAATAAATTAAATTAAATAAAAAAATATTCTCTACCAGTCAGAATTCAGTTTGAATTACAAACTTGAGCCAAAAAAATGGAAAATTAAATTGAAAGAATCAATGATTCAAAATAAGCTCAATATATCCACACAACCTCCTGACTCTCCCATCACCTTCCACATTGCTGCTGCCTGTTCTGAGGAATAGACCGATGCTCTCTCCCATGCTCACCTACATACAAATAATTTATAGCATACCTAAATTATTTGTATATATACGTACACTCCGGGGCTGTGCATGCTGAATGGTTGAGAGCTGAGCTGACAAAAGGGTTTTGTTATCAGAGATGTGTCGTAGTATTCTGGCCTATTCTACTCTATGTTTGGGTTGCAGCTGCATATAATTTATGAGTTATGCAACCGAGTGTGTGCGGGGTGAATGTTCATGTATGTTTGTAAAAGTGTGTTCCTGTGTGTCCACCACCACTAACACTGAAATACACAGAACACAAAAGAAAACAGACAATGACAGGATGATGCACTGTGTTTCCTCATTAATTACACTTCCAAATAAATCTGCACACCACAATTTTGAATACACTTAGTTTGTATTCAAGTATGAGCTTGTTTACTTGGCACAGAAATAATGAGTATAAAGTGCTGAATTTAAAGGATGTCATGGAGAATCGAGCTGATTCTTTCTTGTAGATGCTTCCTTTTCACTGCAGACATTTGCTTTCACTTTCCTCGCTTTTCTTATGATTTTGAGACATTTACATTTCTGCTCTATTCTCAACTGGCAGAAGCTTTCATCAGATGTCACACTGTCACTTGTGTCTTTGTGTTGCAAGTTTTCTTCTGTGTGTGTGTGTGTGTGTGTGTGTGTGTTTGTGTGAGAGAGAGGGAGAGAGAGAGAGAGAGAGACTGCTGGAGTCTAAGGGAGATTTTAATTCACTTTGTGGAGGAAAAGCCTGAAAATGTTGGTTTGTGTGTGTGTAGGATCTGACAGCTATTGGAATAACTAAACCTGGTCACAGAAAGAAGATGACATCTGAGATTAACAAACTAGGTGTCACTGAGTGGCTGCCTGAGCAGAAACCTGTGAGTACAATTCAACACACACACCAACACTATCGTTTAGTGACCAGTTAGATGCTATACCTGATTTCAAAGGCAAGCTACCAGCTGTAGTGTCAGCCAGCCTGGTGAGCTATCACATTTCTGGTGTTCCTATAGGCCAGTCTAGGAGAGTGGCTGTCTGTGATTGGTCTAAGCCAGTACCACCAGGTGTTGGTGCAGAACGGTTACGAGAACATCGAGTTCATCACCGACATCACCTGGGAGGACCTGCAGGAAATAGGCATCATCAAACTGGGTAAGACTTACAGATATTCAATACATTTGTTTTTACCTCAGAACATGTGACCACCATGATGGTCACAGTGTCTCCCAATGTCTGCCAACAAGATCCAGCACCATGGACAGCAGTTAATGCAAGGTCTTTGCAAGCTTATTGAGCCCAGGGTTGGATCTGTGGCAGGCATGTATATGTGCTGAATTTTATAAGGAGACAGCTAACATGTAACACATTAACAGATGTGTATTAAGAATTGATAAGATGTGTTAAATGACTTAGTAGCAAAAATGTTGAAATGCTCTTTTAATGATGTTACTGACTACGTCCAGCCAACAGCTCTCAGTTGAGGTTAAGCCGTCTGTGGAGCAAGCCAGTTTTTTGACAGGTGTGCCAAGTTGAGTACAAAGTGAAGCTTTGAACTTTATTTTTTGTTGTGAGTAAACCTTTTAAATGGAGTTACTGACTTGACTTATTGCCAATACTCAGACTGTAACTGTCCAGTAATCCACATTACCACTACTGATAGAAGATGAATGTGTTGAAGATAATCCTAGTGTGGCATAGACCTGTTGTATGTGGAGCCCCGAAACGGACCAAATATAGTAAAAGGTTATCAGACAAGTCAAAAATAGAACTGAATAAAGGTTTATACTTTTCTTTCAACCTGCAGTTGGTAAAAAAAAGCTAACTGTTAAACTACATATAATCATTTATCTATTTCCTATTTTCCCATGCAACATTCCCATTGTGGTTCACGTAGACAAGATATATATGCAGGATAAACAGGAAGGCAATCCAGGCGCTCTAAAATATAAGAACAAGTGGCAACAAGGAAGGAAACATTAAAAAGCTTTTATTATAGTGGCTAATCCATTAAAAAAGCCAACATGTTTCAACTACTGTAGGTCTTCATCAGGGCATTTAAATACCTATAGTGGTCGAAACTAGGGCTATCAACCCATTCAAATATTTAATTGCGATTAATCGCACGATTGTCCATAATTAATGGCAATTAATCGCAAATTAATCACACATTTTTTTTCTGTTTAAAATGAACCTTAAAGGGAGATTTGTCAAGTATTTAATCCTCTTATCAACATGGGAGTGGACAAATATGCTGCTTTATGCAAATGTATGTATATATTTATTATTGTAAATCAATGAACAACACAAAACAATGACAGATATTGTCCAGAAACCCTCACAGGTACTGTATTTAGCATAAAACAATATGCTCCAATCAGAACATGGCAAACTGCAGCCCAACAGGCAACAACAGCTGTCAGTGTGTCAGTGTGCTGACTTGACTATGACTTCCCCCAAATTGCATGTGATTATCATAAAGTGTGCATGTTTGTAAAGGGGAGACTCGTGGGTACCCAGAGAACCCATTTACATTCACTGATCTGGAGGTCAGAGGTCAAGGGATCCCTTTGAAAATGGCCATGACAGTTTTTCCTCGCCAACATTTAGCGTAACTTTGGAGTGTTATTTAACCTCCTTCATAACCAGCTAGTCTGACATGGTTGGTAGTGATGGATTCATCAGGTTTTATAGTTTACTATGATCCAGTATCTTCACTCTAGCTTTAAAACTGAGCTGATACAACCTCCAAAATATTGCGTTATTATTGTGTTAGCACAAATGTTAATCCTGATTTGAAGCACCTGATTTTGTTCTACAGTTGAGTACACAGAGCAACCAGTCTTCTCTCGCTCCTAAAATATATATATGCAATTAAAGATGATAATGTTCTGAAGAAAGACGCATTGTGTCTGTGAACTTTCAAGAAGTGTTAGCTAGTTAGGTACATATATATACATATACATACATAATGCTAATAATGTAACAGTAATAATAATAGAAAAAATATGATTTAGTTTGATAAAAACAACAACATATTTAAAGTAAAATCTTACAAACAAGAACTGTAATTCCAGTCTTTCAAATGTTTTAGGCCACCAGAAGAAGCTGATGCTGGCGGTGAAGCGACTGGCTGAAATGCAGCGCAGTTCAGATGGGCGGGGCTCCCTCAGAAAGAAGCCCCCGCCAATCACACAGCAGCAGGAAGTCATGTCAATGGACAGCCCACCTCCAGATGGTGAGCTAACAGATGATAGTCTGATAATGGTAATGAGGGTGTGCATGCCTTATCTAATCAGATCTCTCAGCGGCCAGATTGTTTATGTCTGTCTGTAACAATACAGTCATGACCTCCTGTACTATTAAGATTAATATTCATATTAATCCAATTCATTAATTTGAAGGCCCTCCTTCTCTTTTTCTCAGAGGTCATGTCTCCAAAGATGAGCACTTTCCAGGACAGCGAGTTGAGCACCGAGCTACAGAGTGCCATGACGCAGCCGGGTCAGGAGGTCAAAGCTCAGCGAACACGCAGCAAAGACCATGATGAGGTGATGACAGGAGGAGGAGGAGGGGGTGGAGGAGGAGGAGGTGGTGGTGCTGGGCCACCTAAGAAGGAGGCGCGGACTATGAGGCAGCAGAGCAGCCAGGGAAACACCTCCTCTCACAGAGGCAGTGTCTCTTCTCAAGGCAAACACCGTCACTCCCACTCCCATTCCCAGCCTGCGCCTCCCTACACGCCCCCTCACACCCCTACCAAGACTAGAACCTCATCTTCCTCCTCCGCCTCCTCCGTCCAGAGTACAGCTTCCCCGCAGGCCAAACACAAGCCGTCCCCCCAGTTCATCCAGGGGGAGAGACCTCAGTCGCCGCGCTCCCACCCTCCTCAGTCTCCAACCCAACGTGGGCCTCCGTGTAACCAGCTTCCGCCCCAGCAACAACAGCAGCCTCAAATCCAGCCGCAGCACCAGGCGCACCCTCAGCACCATCCACAGGCGCAGGTGATGGAGGTTAGGGAGAACCAACAACAACAACAGGTCCCACTCCTCTGCCTCCCACCAGAGGCTGAGCTGGCTGAGGGAGAAGGAGAGGAGTCGCTCCAGAAGAAACGCGCCCACAGCCTCAACCGATACGCCGTCTCAGATGGTGAGTGTGACGAGAGGGCAGGTGGAGGTGGAGGGCGAGAGGGAGGAGGAGAGGGAGAAGCAGAGGTGTCGGGAGGTCAGGTTTCTGCCGTTGTCAGAGGGGATGGAGTTAAATACGCCACAGTGACCCATCGCGTCAGCCGCAGCCACTCTGTACGCAACCAGGACA
>CAKAOI010039842.1:0-30863 GCA_916701655.1 Sebastiscus albofasciatus
CAGTATATATACATATGTATATTTATGTATGTATACATATTTCTATACATATATATGTATATACTGTATGTATACATATACAGTATATACAGTGAAAAACCATGTTTGTATTTAGATCTTTAGAACTTTAGAACTTTAGATCCTTAGAACTTTAGATTGTTAGAACTTTAGATCTTTAGATCCTTAGAATTTTAGATTGTTAGAACTTTAGATCTTTAGAACTTTGGATCTTTAGATATGTTCCTGTTGTTGTTTTGCAGCACCAGAACTTTGAGGAGCAGATGCAGGGTATGAAGACCCAGCTGATCCAGCTCAGTACGCTGCTCAGACTGCTGGACTTGGCCTTCTGGAACTACCTCGGTACATCAACTCTACTACATATAGTACTCTGTATGATGAACTACAGCATGCCAGATATTTAAACATGATAAACATACCATCATCACCACCATCATCATCACCACCATCACCACCATCTGCTCTTGTTTCTGTCCATTAATGATCTGTTTGTATTTAATATCACATATATTGTAGTTGGATAGTAGTTAGTGTGATGGCGTTAACATCCGTGTCTGTGGCTCTTTGTTTGCAGAGTCTCAGGATTCAGGTTATCTGTATTTCTGTTTCCGCTGGTTGCTGATCCGATTCAAGAGAGAGCTCAACTTCCAGGACGTTCTGCGACTCTGGGAGGTGAGTTTCTTCTTCTTCTGTGGTGGGTCTGGATCTCTGTCACAGTGAAGTCATCAGTGATGTCTATAGAGCAGATAGCAGCTGTCTGTACCTGTGTGTGCCCCCCCCAGGTGATGTGGACCGGTCTGCCCTGTCAGAACTTCCACCTGCTGGTCTGCTGCGCCATTTTGGACTCAGAGAAACACAAGATCATGGAGGAGAACTACGGCTTCAACGAAATCCTCAAGGTGACGACACTCTCACTATATAGACACTAGAGACGTATATATATGTATGTGTATATACACTCTCACTACATAGACACTAGAGACGTATATACAGTATGTATGTGTATTTATTAGGGGTGGAAAAAAAATTGATTGACCTACAGTATCATGATTTTTTTTTTTCATGATTTTGAAATAGATGTTTGTGAGGGAAATGTCTTTATTCTTTGATTTTTGGGTTCCTGACAATGACTGATATATCTGACTTCAGGACGTCTTTGACTACATACATGCTAAAAGTGTGTGTGTGTGTGTATGTGTTGCAGCACATTAATGAGCTCTCCATGAAGCTGGACGTAGAGGAGATCCTCCAGAAAGCAGAAGGCATCAGTCAGCAGATTCACAGCTGTAAGGTACGTCAGCATTCAGCCAACATGTCACTCTACCCACACTGAGGTCACATGATCACACCTGAAGGCCATGACATGTGGCTGAAAGCTCCAGAAAAACCAAGAGGATCCAAAGAGATAAGTGTTCCACCCCGCTGTGTCTCTCAGCTGTGGGATCACTAGCAGTCAGTCTGTGTTGGGACCAAACAGGCAGTAAAAGGGGTTCTGACAACGTGAGTCACTGCAACCACGACAGCTCGTTAAATATGATGCAGTTTGGTGCAGCAGTTTGAGAGATTAGCTGTGGCCAAACACAGAGATGCACCTTCACCATCCATCTTATTATCCTATATGTCAGAAAACCAAATGACATCTTGTCTGGGTTCATAACATCACCGGGCGGCGAGCTATATTCACATACAGTGTCATCACACTGACTGTATCTAGCAGCCACACGTCCCTACTGCAGTATGAACCCAAAATAAACAGATTGTGCTGTGATTTAGTATCAACAAACAGATCAAAATGATGCTGAAATAACTACATAATGATTCTGATTAGTAAAAAGTCTGAATTCATGCTTTGTCAGGTCTGTTACCAAGACGACAAGCAAACAACTTTTAAAATGCTTGTTTTCTGAATGGAGTTTGGATGGATCAGTGCCAGGCTATGCAGCTGCTCCATCAACACTCAACATAACGTCATCTAGGCAGAAATACGGCAGCGACGTTGTTGTTTTTACCATCGACAGTCTGTGATTTGTACACAGAGTTTGGTCCGGTCTCAGTACAGATATGACGTACTATCGTAGCTCTGGGTGACCACAGACACATACAAGATTTATTTCCTCCATTTCTGATTCAACAACGTCAGGACGACAGTGAGGACAGGAGGACAATCTCAACGCTGAGAGGCTTTCACCACAAATCAGCACAAGAATTTCTAGCAGGGTTAAATCCATAATATTCATGATTTTTAATGTGTATTATTGAGGAAGATGATATGAAACAAGAAGCCGTCTGTGTGACCTTCAGGTAACTTTCTGAATGGTTTATATAAATGATATAAAATAACATTAAACATTGTGTGTGTAGAGACACTGCATCTTCAGACTTGTGATGTACGTTGTATATGTATCGTGACCTGTATGATGACGTGTACCATGTGGTCCCTGTTGCTCAGGACGTGCCTCACTCCATCAGCATCATCCTGGGCCTGGACCAGGTCTGTGACTCTGGACCGGCTCCGGCTCTCCGGCCGACCCAGCGAGCCGACGCCTGCTCTAACGGACTCTTGAGAGGAAGCAGCTCTCACAACAACGGCTGCAAAGTGGCCTTCATATCGTAGTGAACAGCAGAGACTGACTCAGTGTGTCAGCAGGAGGACGCCACGTCGCCACGGCAACACACAGGAAGAAGAGCGGGAGAATGTAAAAAGGATTTAAGATTATTCAGAATCTTATTTTTGTAATTTCTTGTACCATTATTGTCTCTTTCATTCAGATCAGTCATTCCCTCTGTCCATGTCTTCTAAAGCTCCATTCAGACAGTCAGTTAACTAGAGGTATGACTACATGTTATTATGGTCTGTTATAGACCGTAGGGGGTCTGTTCTTCATAATTCAGTGTATTACTACAGTAGATGGAGGTTGAAGGGGTAGTTCAGGTGTTTCTCAGTGTAGTTGTATGATAGTCAGCGTATTACTACAGTAGAATCAGACAGGAGAACCAGCAGGTAGCAGATCAATGTCCTGCTGTGGACGGGGGCAGCAGCTAAACGCATTTTACACACCTAAAAACATCTATATCAGTTTAAGTGGACGCTATATTTAGAATATATATTTCGCTGCTTTACCTCGCCGTGAGACCGCTATATAGTCTATGTTTCAGACCGGGAACGGAAGCCATTATCTATGCTCCGAGAGCAACCAGACTCCATTGAAAAAAACAGTAATTATACCTTGTTTGACTAACCGACGGATGCAGCAGTAGACCAGCAACTCCCCTGTTCTGAAAGGTCAAATTATTATTTTTTCAAAGGAGTCTGGTGACTAAAGCAGCTGTAGACGGGAGCAGCAGAAAAACGCGTTTCAGACACCTAAAAACTTCTATAAGAGGTGAAAATATTCGAAATATAGCGTTCACTTAAACTGATATAGATGTTTTTAGGTGTTTAAAATGCGTTTAGCTGCTTCCCCCGAACACAGCAGGACATTGATCTGCTGCCTGATCTACCTGCCTCTACACTGTCTGATTCTACCTGTAGTAATACACTGAGAACACCAGAATGATGCTTTAACTGACAGGAGGTGGCTGGAGGTGGCTGGAGGAGGAGGAGGAGAAGGAGGAGAAGGAGGAGGAGGTCTGAATGGAGCTTTAGAGGTGTTTTATCTCCTCACAGTGAACTCATCATTCCAACATGATGAAGACAAACAGATCAAACTACTCTAACGCTCATTAACCTCCCTCAGTATTCATTAATATCGTCTAAAATGGAATAAAAGAAGATGTTAACGTGGACGAGCAGTTTCCCCTGATGTGATGAAAATTTTTGATTTGTGTTTTTATACAGTGAGGGTCCTTTTATTGACTCTTAAAGAAACACTGCCACATTTTGGAACTAAACCTGGTTTGTTGTTGGGAGTGAAATGAGAGGATTACATATATATATATATATATATATATATATACCTTCTAGATGATTTATTAAAGGATTATTCACTTCTGTCACTCCTGATGACACCGTATATAAACTATTTACAAGTTTCATCCAGATGTGGTGCAAATATTTGCTGAATTTCCAGGAAATCATGCTGTTTTTGAAAAGGCTTTAACGTCTCCACAGTTAACAGCTGGTGGAGCTACAGATACAAACTGTGACTACCTGCGGGGCCTCAGTCACACCTGTGGTTGCCATGGTAACCACAGGTGAGGTTTAGTCAACAGCAGATACTCAGTTTGTAGTGCACACAGTGACAAAATGTGAAAATGTTCCTTTAACAGCAACACAATCAGACCTCTGCTGTTCCTGTTTCATTCTGACAGCAATCACAGTCTCATTCCAACATCTAATAAATCTGGTTATTAATAAAGTTATCTTTAAAAGACAGCCGACACTTTTATTATAGATGACATGGAAATAAATCTTTTCTTTAAACTCTTTAAACTTATTTTAATTCTTTATTTTAATTTTTCAACCGTATGCAATGTTATTGTCTGAATCTTGCTAGCATTGCTTGCCATCAAGATTTTGCGATATATTGATATTAATTTGGGGACATTTACATATCTGATAGCTAGCTAGTCCTGTTGTTAAACATACTGTCAGGTTATATTTACGGTTTGTTATTGACATTTAATCTTGCTAGCATGACGTACGTTAGCTTTCTGGCTCGTTCGTAGCTGAGTCAAAGGGTTCTATGAGCTGAGCGGACTAGATGTCGTATCTGAGGTCCGTCCTATTTACTCGAGCAGTGAACAATGTTTCCATTGCATGAGAACATTATGGGATGGTAATGATTGTTCCAGGTACCCTCAGGGTTACCAGGGAAACAGTGAAAAACTTTTGGTTGCAAAACATATGAAAATATAAAATCATGGTCTTTTTTTTTTTTTGGTCTTTAACAAGTGACCGTGGTATAAGCGGGTTAATGCTCGACGAAGTGTCCATAATCAGGTATTAATTCTGGCCTCCCTGTCGTCCATTAATTTGTGATAATTGACACCTCGGCGGGCATTAAACTCTTTACACTTCTGTTAAACACTATAAACTTGACGGAGGTCCATTTCTTGACCAGCTGGTCTCCTAAAAGTTGCGTTAAAAACAAACATACTTAATATGAGCCAAACCATGATGTTTTATTAAACCTAACACTACTTGATGTGAAACATTAAAGGGACTCTATGTAAGAATCAGAAATTACTTGTTAACAGCGACACCTGTGGCCGTTAAGTCAACGAAAGTCAGCGTCCTGTTGCTCGCGCTCACGCTTGTGCTCGCTGTACATAGACATGAACGAGCATCGCTCAACACAGTGAGGAGACACACGTCAGCTAAAACCACAATATCACTCTATATTTCAGCTGCTTGGCAGTAATGTTAGCTGACCAGACGGAGGTCTCTCTATGAATCACTGCTGATCCTAGTGTTGGCTTTTCCTGCTTCAGCCTCCCGACCGCGGTCGGAGGAAATGGGAGACACCAGAGTTTTGGTAGGAGATGATAATGTTTCTTGCTGCAGAGCCCCGTCCCTTGACAAGACACGGGGAAACCTCTGTTGGTCTGGAGGAGCTGCAGCAGTTATCTCTGAACAAACGTCAACTGTACATTCACTAGATATTCTCAGAGCTAAACTAACTCTTCTGCAGTGTGGAGTGAGCGCATGCACGTGAGAGTGGAGCAAAAGAGCGAGAACGAGCACGGTGTGTGAGTGAAGATAAGCTGGCAGAGGAGCAGAGTACAGCAGAGACTCCGTCCCTGGAGACCAAAGCTACCGTCTCCCCCGTGTCCTCCGACCGCGGCCAACACTGTTTAACAGACGGGCTTCAATAGATATAATTTTGCAGTTTTGGTGCTTCCGTGTAGTTTGTGTTGGAGTCTTGTCTGAACAGCGTAGCCACACGTGAGCGTGCCTGGGACACCGACCCGCAATGATTTATACGAGTAAGAAGTTACAAACAGTCCCTTTAAATATACATATGACGTAAAACATCAACAGTGTTTGAAATGATGAATATTTACGCATCAATAGAGAGAAAACTACATAAATGGAGGCCAATGTTTCTCAGTATGTCTTGATAAAGTAAAGTTCCTTCAGCAGCCGGCGGCTGGAGTGAATCTCTACCAGAATTATTTAGTGATTTAATTCATGCCCACAAATGAATGTAATGAAACCGAGGGAAAGAATTAGTAAACAGTGGTCGTAAATATTAACATTCAACAGTGAAATAAAAGACTTTAACATCAGAAACATTTCATTTAAATTCTTCTCCTGCAGAAATGTCAGACTGACTGAAGAGCTGCTCGTCTCCAAATGTCACTTCAGCTGCTTTCATGTGTGTGATGGATGAGTCTGCCTCCTCATCCTCCTCATCCTTTGATGGGAGACATTTGGCGTTGAAGGCGGAGGAAGGTATCACCTGCAATCTGCTCATAAAGCTTCATCAGAGCGAGAACAAAGCAGCCGATGCGTCTCCAGCCATCTCACCGCTCTTTCATTTCCTGTTTGGCAGGAAATTGTGTGAGCAGGCGGCCGATAGCGGCGACTTATCGGGCCTCCATCTCTCTGGCTTTTATTGAGGTGGAGGTTGCTTTGTGTGGACTGACTGTCAGTCAGCTCCACCTGCTCACAGCCAGCTCAGACCTGTTTACCTGCTGCAAACACTCTCTGGCCTATAGCGCTCCGGACCAGTCGTTTATAAAACTGGTTTAAGCTGTAAACAAAAGTCAGACCAGATATAACATGTTAAACAGCTTTAGAGGAGCTTTACCTGTGGACAGAGCCAGGCTAGCAGTTTCCCTCTGTTTCAAGTCTTTATGCTAAGCTAAGCTAGCCAGCTGTAGCTTCATATTTAGCGTAGAGACATGAGAGAGAGTGGTATCACTCTAAACCATAGGCTGTAAATAAAGATGGACGACATGACAGCTCCCCAAAAGTGAAGCCAAAACATCTGGTTCGCCCCCTGGTGGCTGGCTACAGTACACGTCCTAACCCCCCCTCAATGTTCAAGTCAAAGTACACATCAAATAAGATGCTTTCTGTCATTAAAGGTTCTGATCACACTGATGTTTGTTCACATGTTTCCACTAACGTATTTATTTCCAGAAAAAAAAAGGTGTAAAATATAAAGTTATTTAGGGGAGGAGCACCAACAGCAGCCAACAGGCGTGGCCTCCCTGGGTCAGTATATACAAGGCCTATAGAAAGGAAGCTGGGTCTCGCATCATCAACGCGTCACATCTTTGGGGTTATAACACATACGCAGTAAAATCTGGTCAGCACTCGCCAAAACTGAGCCAATCACAATGCACGACCACAGCTTCAGTTACACTGCGCATGTGTTGTACCTCATAACCCAAGAGCCATGACCGCCCGTGACCCATCCTCCTTTCCATAGGCCTTGAGTATAAAGAGGAAGCGTGGCCTCCCTGGGTCGATTTATAGAGGAGGTGCTGGTCTCCTCCCCCTCCCTGGGTCAGTATAGAGGAGGTGCTGGTCTCCTCCCCCTCCCTGGCTCAGTATATAGAGGACGTGGTGGTCTCCTCCCCCTCCCTGGGTCAGTATATAGAGGAGGTGCCTCTGTGGGAGCGTGTCAGTGTGAGGAGGAACAGCAGAGACGTCAGGCTGGAGCCCTGGTACTCCTACACCCACTGGTTCCCCATGGCCTCATCCCATGTGATGAAGCCCGGCCCGGAGCCAGTTCCCCGCATGCAGCCGGCCATGATGATGTTCTCCAGTAAGTACTGGTCCAGGAGGGGTCTGTCTCTGGACTCGGCCATGTTCCACCAGCAGCAGCAGCGCCACACCGGGGGGCAGATGGTGAGGACAAGTACTGCTCTTCATCCTCCTCCTCTTCCTCTACCTCTTCCTCATCTTCATCCTCACCTTCATCCTCCTCTTCCTTATCTTCATCCTCCTCCTCCACATCTTCCTCTTCATCTTCATCCTCCTCCTCTGCATCTTCCTCTTCATCTTCATCCTCCTCCTCCTCCTCATCTTCATCCTCCTCCTCCTCATCTTCACCCTCCTCATCTTCATCCTCCTCATCTTCATCCTCTTCCTCCTCATCTTCATCCTCTTCATCTTCATCCTCCTCCTCCTCCTCCTCCTCTTCATCCTCCTCCTCCTCATCTTCCTCCTCATCTTCATCCTCCTCCTCTTCATCCTCCTCTGCAGGTTTTCTTGAAGTTGAAGTTTTCACAAGTTTGAGTTTCTCAAATTCTTTCTGGAAAGTACTTTTACTTCAGTACAGTTTTGATGTACTTCTACTTCTACTCTACTTCTATTAAACTAGCAGCAGTATATAATAATAATAAATGATGTTGTATTATTATAGATTATATATAAAGTCATTAAAAGTAGCTCCACCTTTACCAGCTGCAACATTAAAGTGATGAACACATTAATGCATCAATCATTAGAACACTTTAATATAATATATATTATTCTGCAGAATGAGTACTTTTACTTTTGGTACTTTAAGTATATTTGGATGCTGATACTTTTGGAACTTGTAACTGTTAGAAAAATAATTTCTACACTGTTGAGTTGGTACTAGTTTGGTCAGTCGTTGTTGTTGTTGTGGTGGTGGTGGTTGTTGTAGTAGTCGTTGTGGATGTTGTTGTTGTTGTTGTTGTTATTGTTGTGGATGTTGTTGTTGTTGTTGTTGTTATTGTTGTGGATGGTGATGTTGTTTTTGTTGTTGTTGTGGTGATGGTGGTGGTGGTGGTTGTTGTGGTTGTTTTTGTTGTAGTAGTAGTTGTTGTTCTTGTTGTTGTTGTTGTTGTGGATGATGTTGTTGTTGATGTTGTTGTTGTTACTGTTATGGTCCAGTCGAGGCGCCCATCCTTCTGTCCCATCAACGAGGTGCCGGATACAGAGAGCGCTGAGGATTGTGGGAAGACAGCGGTGGTGTTTTCTCTGAAGAACGAGGTGGGCTGTCTGGTCAAAGCTCTAAGACTCTTCCAGGTGAGACTCTGTTTCCTGTTTCCACTCATTGTTGATTATTGATTATAGAGACGTCATATCTTTACTTTACCCCCCTTCATCGCAGGAGAAGCGAGTGAACCTGAGCCACATCGAGTCTCGGATGTCGAAGCGAGTCCTGAACGAGGTGGAGATCTTTGCCGACTGCAGCTGCAGTAAGAAAGAGTTCAACGAGCTGCTGGAGCACCTCAAAGATCACGTTAATATCATCTCCTTCAACACACCTGCACACGTGTGGTCTGCTGAGGCAGGTAAGAACACCTGAACTGTTACAGTACACTTCTACCTGTGTAGTCTACCTTTTAGCCAGATTGTAACAGAATGGGGCCTGGTCCCTCCAGTCCTGGTCCAGTTTGTAATGGTCCCAGTCAGGATGTTGTAAAAGGGAAGGGCGGAGGGAATTTAGCTTTCTCAAGTTTGCTTCATAAATACGCCGCTTCTGAGCTTTCTTCAGCAGGCTGGAGATGATCAGGTCATATCATCACTTTATTCAAAGCTTCAACTTTCTAAAGGTCAAAGGTCAAAGGTCAATTTTATTATCCCATAAGGGGAAATTCATATGGTCATACACGTCTCATAAAAAAACATATAAAACCTCACACACTCCCAGCAGAGATTCTCTGAACATACTGATGAGCTGATGAGAATAAAACGTGTTGGATGATTAGAGGCTTCTATTGTTTTAAGTGTATTTTATATATTATCTCTTATCATTTTGGACCAAAGTAAATTAGGAGAAAATGCCTTTTATAATAATCAGAAAGTGTATTTATATGGAACTGATCAGTTTGTTGTTTCTGACATGAAGTGCAGTAATATTTCTGTATGAATCAGATGGAGACGACGTTCCCTGGTTCCCCATGAAGATCTCCGAGTTGGATCAGTGTTCTCACAGAGTGTTGATGTACGGAACCGAGCTGGACGCCGACCACCCTGTGAGTTACACTTCTCTTCTCTATAAGTTCACATACAACATCTACATAACTGATAACAGATAGAATATAAGTAAGGGATAATGTATTTAGATGGGACAAAAAAAGTTTATATATGTGAATGTTTTATTTCTCCAGCTGACCTCTGACCTCTGACCTCTGACCTCTTCCTTCCTGACAGGGCTTTAAGGATGATATTTACCGTCAGAGGAGGAAATACTTTGTGGAAGTGGCCATGAATTATAAATTGTAAGTATCATCAGTTTTCTGATGAGACTGTAGTTGTAGTCCGTGATGAGACTGTAGTAGTAGTCCATGTAGTGTTCAGTGATGGATGCGTCTCCTCCTCAGCGGGCAGCCCATCCCTCATGTCGAGTACACCCCGGAGGAGGTCAGGACGTGGGGGGTGGTCTTTAGAGAGCTGACCAAGCTGTACCCGACTCACGCCTGCAGAGAATACCTGAAGAACCTGCCGCTGCTCAGCAAACACTGTGGATACCGCAACGACAACATCCCCCAGCTGGAGGACGTGTCCCTGTTTCTCAGAGGTCTGTTTCTACGACCGTTGACATGTTTTATTCCATTAGAGATTCATCTGAACAGGAATCTGAAGACGACACAATGCAGTTTTATGTGTGCAGGAAAGTCACTGCTCTCAGAAAGATCATTAGAAAAGTGAAGAATACACGATCAATAATCAATAGTAGTACGTGATGCATGTCCTTGTGTGTTTCAGAGCGTTCTGGTTTCACAGTGCGACCGGTAGCAGGTTATCTGTCTCCCAGAGACTTCCTGGCTGGTTTGGCCTACAGAGTGTTTAACTGCACTCAGTATGTTCGTCACAGCACCGACCCGCTATACACACCTGAGCCGTGAGTACACCTACACACACACACACACTTCTTCTTCTTCTTCTTCTTGTTATATTGGTAGGTGCTGTTTGATTGAAAATATCACATTTCTAACAACAGTACAAAACATGTAAATCAGTGATATGGGTGGTGTTGTTGGAGCTGTATTTCTGGATCTAAGGAAAGCCTGTTAACCATAACGTCCTTATAATAGCTCAGGTCTCCAGGTTTAAAACGTATGAAATCATACCTGGCAACACTTTTATCAAGTATTATCTGCATTCCATGCGGTCGACCACAAAAAGCCAAGAAAATGTCACTTTTTACAATATGGGACCTTTAAAGGACAGGGACTACTTTGTGTCTACAGGTCATTACACGTATGACATACGGAGTTCCCCTCAGCTCCATTCTGGGTCCTTTTCTCTTTAACATCTTCATGCTTCCACTGGCTCAGATTATGGAAAACAACAAAATAAGTTACCATAATTATGCAGATGACACACAAATGTACATAACCATATCACCAGGGGACGATGGTCCAATACAAACACTGAGAAAGGGCATTGAATAAATCAGGGATTAGATGTGCCAGAACTTTCTTCAACTGAACAAAGACAAAACTGAGGTAGTTGAGATGGAGCCGAGGAGGAGCGATTAAAAGTCAACACTCAGCTTCAGCCGGCAATGTTAAAAAGCTCAGACCGAGCCAGAAATCCTGAGAGTCATGGACTCAGACCTGAATGTCAACAGCCAACGTCAGCCTACTAGCACCTTAATACATATTATCACAATAAGAGCTTCTTCTCTCTGTCTGAGACTCCTTCATGGATCACATGTTCCTGTATTTCACTGATCTTGTCTCTGCTCATGTTGTGGTTACAGGGATACGTGCCATGAGCTGCTGGGTCATGTTCCTCTGCTGGCAGATCCAAAGTTTGCTCAGTTCTCTCAGGAGATCGGCCTGGCCTCTCTGGGAGCGTCTGATGAGGACGTTCAGAAACTGGCCACAGTGAGTCACAGCTTACTTCCTGTTAATGTGACTCTCCGCTCCACCAGCGTCCCCTAGAGGACACACTGATCACTACTCCCCGCTATACAAAGGACTCCTTTTATTATTCACAGCCAAGGGTGTAAAAGACACAACATACATGACACATACGTGACACATACGTGACACATACATGACACATACGTGACACATACGTGACACATACATGACACATACATGACACATACGTGACACATACATGACACATACATGACACATACGTGACACATACATGACACATACATGACACATACGTGATACGTATGTGTTGCGTATATAACACATGCATGACATATAAATGAAACGTACATGAAACGTACATGAAACATACATGACACATACGTGAAGGTATCATGTTATGACATCTGTTAAATTTTACATTAAACAATTAAAGGATAAATGAAATAATACTTTACTCATGTCATTAAACTAAAGTACATTTAAAGAGCAACAAAGATGTTTGAAATAAAGCTGATTCATGTAACTTGACTGACTAACTCTACTCTACTCTACTCTACTCTACTCTATATTCTACTCACTGTGTTGTGAACAGTGTTATTTCTTCACCATCGAGTTCGGACTCTGTAAACAGGACGGTCAGCTGAGAGCTTACGGAGCCGGTTTACTGTCGTCTATAGGAGAGCTGAGGGTAACACACACACACACACACACACACACATTTTATTGATTTATCTGTTATTTTCTTATACATTCATAATATTATATATCATTATTTCCCAGAGTCCAAAGTGTTGTCTATGTTTATATAAAAGCATCAACTCTTCAAAGTTGTGTATCTGAAACATTTATGATTGAAAAATGTCTGAAACAATAATACAAATCTGAAACTTTATTAATACAGCACAACATTATTAAATGGTTTACATGGAAACGGATGATTAAAACATCATAATAAAATAAAACCCAGCAAATAAAATAACAGAGAAGGAAATTATATAAAATACACAAAATGTAATAAAATAAAATGAAGCCACACAACGAAGCTGTTGGTGCTGTTTGGTTCCCAGCATGCCCTGTCAGATCAGGCCTGTGTGAGGATGTTCGACCCGAAGACCACCTGCAACCAGGAGTGTCTCATCACCACCTTCCAGGACGTCTACTTTGTGTCCGAGAGCTTCGAGGAGGCCAAAGAGAAGATGAGGTGAACCACCGACACGCAAACACTCACTCTGATCTCTGCAGCTCCTGTCATCTAACAGAAATATTATACCACCACTATAACTCTAATAAAATAGAATATGTGTAATGCATCACTGACCTGTTGACGCCAGCAGATGATCTCACATCAGTTCTGATGAAGTTCACTCATTGATAAACCAGACAACCCCAGTATCTGTCTGGACTGTGACGGGTCCAATCCCATTATCTGGACCATGTTCGGTCAGTCTGTGGATTTGTGGCTGAATTGTTCCACTAATAGTCAGTGGTCATGTCTATAATGTTAAATCCAACGCTACATGTCCACCAGGGCCGGCGAGGACACTAGAGGACACTAGAGGACAAAGAAAGTACTGTACATCGCTAAGAAGTGATTGTCTATAGTTGGTTCCTTGTCAACATCAGCTCCCAGCAGCAGAGCTACGCTCTTTTGGACTGAAAGCGCCTACCAGACGTCAGTAAAACGTCTACCGCCTACAAAGAGAAGTACAAAAGTAAAACTACGTTATTTCTATTCTATTGCTATATTTAACGTCTCTACTGAAATGTCCTGTGTTGAACAATAAAATATTATAAATATAATAAGCGTTTTCAGTCCAAAATGGCGGCAGCGGCTGTTGTCAAAGAATACCGGAGGGGACGCTGCTCCACTCAACTGGCCGCCCACTAGATACCTCATCATGGTTACTAACAGAAAAGAGGTCTATAGACTAGAAGTAACACATCTCCAATATCTCTATCTAACACAGTTTTATAATACTTTTAATCCACAGAGCACTTTTTGACTTGTGTTACTCTGAAACTGAGACAAGAAAACCAACATGTTGATGTTTTTGTATCTGTGACCTTCAAAGCACCAGAAAACCAACCAACCCCAGTCTCCCCTATCACATGATGTATCACATGATGTGTCACATGACCTGTTGATGATGTCTCCTCTCTCACAGGGAGTTTGCTAAGACGATAAAGAGGCCGTTCTCAGTGTACTACAACCCGTACACTCAGAGCGTCGACCTGCTCAAAGACACCCGCGGCATCGAGAACGTGGTGCAGGACCTGCGCAGCGACCTCACCACCGTGTGTGACGCTCTGGGGAAGATGAACACCTACATGGGCATCTGACGCGCCACACCTGAGTCACCTCTGAGCTCTGATTGGTTTAAAACAACACACCTGTGTTTTTGTGTCTGAGCTCTGATTGGTTTAAAACAACACACCTGTGTTCATGTGTCTGAGCTACCTGTAACACTAAACGTGTAAATAAGATTTACTATATAGAACATGAAGGTATAGCTGTCTAATGAAGGAGTCACCTGTTATAAAGGGGTTTAGCTGTTAGTAAAAGCTTTATTAATGCTTCATAACATTGTTCACTGATGCTTTAGTGATCAGTTATAAGTAGTTACTTTTGGGTTGCCAGGTTGTGAAAAGCTGCTGTTGTAAATCCTTTTTTTGTTTGGTAATAATGGAGTTATAAATGTTTATAATAAATGTTTAACTTTATAAAGGTTGATTTATCAGAGTGATTTTAAAGTGTAACTAAACCCCAGAGTTTTGGCTGAAGTTCCTCCTCCCGGGAAATTCAGAAAATCCTCTAGAATATGAACAAAGTCTCAACATGTGAGGTGGGAGGAGCTAAGACACGCCAAGGTCGCGTCTATCGTCATCAGCTCCTTTTAGTAACCAGTGTAACATTACCATAGACATATATACATAGACATATATACATAGATTATATTATATTATATTACATTACATTACATTGTATTATATTATATTATATTATATTATACTGTATTATATTACAGGGACCTCTCTACAAGTATTAACCTTAAACAAGGAAAATAAGCCAAAGCCATACTTGACAAACTCCCGTTTGTCAAGTACGGCAATTCCTTCTGATTAATGAATTATTTTCTATCAGGTCAGTTCATGTTCATGTCAGCCTACGGTACACACTCGTCTCCTGAGCATCTAGCAGCGATTATAGCTCAACTATCCAGATTCAAAGTAACTGGAGACTAAACTTTATTTTTCTACTCCCCGTACATCATAAACCCTTTGATATAATAACGACTCGTTGAAATCGGTTGAGAAATGTAGACGTTATAGTGCTTTTTATCAGAAAAACAGCAGCTCCCCCGTTCACTTCTATAAGGTTACAGGCCAGTTTTGCCTGGTCAAATATGGCGCCCACTTTGACGTATCTCTGCAACGGGCTGCAGCGTCAAATGCAGCATCTATGTGTCTATGAGCATCATAATCACAGCACTAAGCCTTTCCTCTTTACTCTGTGGACTGTAAATGAAGCCATCAGCACACATTACAGAATCTGGTGAATCAGTGTGAATGATTATCTGGTGAATCAGGTAGTTAGCAGGTTAATAGCTAGCTAGCTAATTCCAACATGCTTTCCTGCTACAGTTACAGAACATAAAAAGCACCACATCAACTGCTGGGCTTACTTTAATATTCAGCCGGACTTTACCGTTTTTAATTAACCGTTCATGATAGCTGTTACCCTTTCAATTAGCTCATGATAATCACTAATGTGAATCCCTAGCATTCTGACTATTGTTATGATTATGGTTCTGTGTAAGAGTGCTGTAAATGGTCTGTTATGGTGAGAAAATACAGTATAAACTCTTATATACATTTGTGAATTTGAGTTAACATGCAAGGCTGGGACATGCTAGCGATAGGGAATGGGAATTGCGGAGAATCGCCGCCATTTTTGGAGGGTAGCGTTACGGAGCTACGGTAGACTGTCATTATCTGTCACTGGTCTATTCAAAAAAGAAGACAAATGTCCATATAAAGAGAAGCTGACGGAGACAAAGGGGTCATATATTACAAAACTGAAGTTAGTTAATGATATCGATCCCAGTTCAGTTTTTGACAGCTCGCCGCCCGCTACAGTCGCTGATGTGTTTTGGCGTTAGTGAAGTTTAGATTAGTTAGCATCTGTCAGCAGTTCAAAATACGTAAATCTTTATAGCCTACCTTTGTGTCTGTATTCTACATATGCTATAATTCAGCTTTTGAATCTTATTCACTGTGCAGTGTTTTGTGTTCTTTTTTGACACTTACAGGAAACAGCCAGCGGATGGCGCTCTTATTAGCCTCCAAAAATGGCTGACTTGTCACATTCCCATTCCCTAGCATTAGTGGTATGTGTATGCTAGTGATTAGCATAAGAGATTCACAGGCTAACTGAAAGGGTAACAGCTACTCTTCACTACTCCATAGTCTGCAGGGTCGGGAGACGTTGGAGACATTGGTTTGGTTTTGCACTTTGCACTAAAGGGTCAACATTTGAAGGTGAATCCAGCAGTTACACGACTAAATACCCATAGACGTTGGTTTACAGCTGAAACGGTGGTCTGGGGGTTTAGTTACTCTTTAAGAATCAAGAAAGAGAAATTTGAGCAGATCTTCGTCATGTTGTTTCAGTTTTGTGTCGTTTTTTTAAAAAGAATAATTTGAAAGTCAGTTTCTTTGTAACTGGAATAAAATAACATTAATGTGTGTTTAACCCTGAAACTGATGATTGGTGGTTTGTGTTTCTCCACATCTCACCGGCAAATTGAAGATGTAGGCTGTTCACCCTCTCCAGTGTACCAGCCCGCTCTCATTCCCAGAGCTTCAAATACCGACGTTTCGTCATGCCCCTCGGCGTCTGATACCAACGCTTTGTTACGGCCATCGGCGTCTGATACCAACGCTTCGTCACACCCCTCAACGTCTGATACCGACGCTTCAACATGCCCCTCGGCGACTGATACCGACGCTTCGTCACACTCCTTGAGGTCTGATGGTACGTGTCCACAGGATCCGTCCTTTCCATGCTTCCCATTCATTGTCTATGTAAGCAGCCGTGCAATGCAATCTGGTAGCGTGGCGGCGCGATTCGAGAGACGGAGCGTCACGAAGGCCGTTCCTCATTTGCATAAAGTTGAAGGCTAGTCTACTTTATGCAATTACGGGCGTCCGACGCGATTCGCCGCCTCTCGAAATTCCTGAGAATCTTTTAAAATAAACGTTGTCGATCCAAAATAAAGACAGATTCAGCAACTGCATGGATTATTTCTCACCTCAAATGTTTTCAGAAACACATTTCAGTGAACTATTTTTGTGAAATAAGAGAAGAAAGTTTCCAAACGAGTTTCCATATTGTTTACGGTTTGAAAGCGTTCATCCAATCAGATGTCGAATGTGTTGTGTCTAGTGGAAGCCCACCAAGCGTCCAATGCTGGGAAGCAGCGCGTGCCCTCGCGATAGAAACATTCCATGATACCGACGCTTCATCACGCCCCTCCACGTCTGATATCGACGCTTCGTCATGCCCCTCGACGTCTGATGATGATTGTGATAGAGGTCAGCTGGAGCTTCAGGTAAACAGGATGTAAATGGTGATGAAGGTCAGCTGGAACGTCTCCTCAAACATTTGCATGCTGGAAACAAACACATGGACCACCATGTCTGTATGCAAACGTCCTGAGGGAGTGTCTGCTGCTGCCTCCTTATAAAGGAGGAAGAGGAGCAGAGACTCCTCACTGAGCACACTTCATCATCTTCGTCATCATCATCTTCCTCCTGAAGGTACGTTCATAATATAGTACTACCGTATAGTACTATATCACTACTATATTATTGTATAGTACAGAACAAGATGAAACAGTTGAGTTTACTTTATGATGATGTGTTCATGTGTTCATAACAAATATGATTTATTACAGATTATTATTGATAACGATAAAACAGTTGGTCTTAAACAACTGGGGATGGGGAACAGCAGCACATTGTCCGTCAGTGGAAGCAACATCAGCACCAATGGGTCTCTCAGCGGACACGATCCGTTCGAGTCCCTCTGGTCCTTCTGGTCCTTCCTCATGTCCATGGACAGTTACATGGAGATGGTGAACAAGTGTCACGTGGAAACTGGTAAAATGAGCTGGTTGGCGGTGAAGGTCTTCGTATTGGTGACTGCACTTCCAGCTAACGCTGGTTTGATGTGGCTGCTGCTGAAGAGGAGGAGCGCCATGACGCCGTCTGAGGTGTTGGGACTCAACGTGTCCATCATGGACGTCCTGTACTGCCTCTGTCTACCTCTGGACATCTACACCACCCTACACGAGACCTCTCAGGTGACCCGCTCCGTCCGCGAAGCCCTCTTCGCTCTCAACATCTTCGGCTGCCCGCTGCTGTTGACCTTCATGTGTTTGGAGCGCTACGTGGCGGCGGCCCGGCCTGTCGCCTACATCAGGCTGGGGAGGCGGGAGTACCGGGTGGCGCTGTGTGTCAGCGCCTGGCTCCTCACCCTGACCGTGGCCCTGCTGTTGTATTTTGTCCAGATGTTCACCATGGCTCTGTCCCTGTCCATCACCATCTCGCTGCTCTTCGTGGTCATGCTGCTGTGTCTGCTGGCCATCGTGTGGGTGTTGTGTCAGAGCGGGCCGGGCCACGCTTCCGGCTCCAGTGTGCCGCTGAAGAGGAGAGCTCTGAAGAACATCGTGGCGGTGATGGTGCCGTCGGTGGTGGCGTACTCCCCCGTGGTGGCTCTGGTCCCCTACATGTCTGTGATCGTATCCAGGCCCTCCGAGACCATCGGCTCGGCTCAGTGCCGCGTCCTGCAGGTCCTGCTGCTCTTCCCAAACTTCGGCCTGTTCATCGGTCCCATGTTCTACCTGACCCGGTTCAGACAGGTGGCCTGCTGGACCACAGACCAGCAGAACCCAAACTCCAAAACCCAGGCAGAGTAGAAGATCGCTGGACCCGAGACATGAAGGTTCCAGAAAGAGATGTGGTTCAACACGAAGCTGAAGATTATTATTATTATTATTATCTGTGTTTTTATTTAGTGGAAACATCAGAAATGGAATAAAGTGTAGGTGTGTGTAATGACGTCATGTCGTTGTGTCTTCTTCTTCTGGACAAGTAATGGTGTGTTCACAACAGGAGCGAAGCAAACCTTTCATGCGGCGTAATTACATAGAAAGTCAGTGCAAAGAGACAAGAATTGGCGCCAGACGACGCGAATGGTGCGAATGACGTGAATCTCGCAAATTTCGCATTGCGTATTTGCGGGAGTTGAAATATTTCAACTGGAGTGATAAATTGGTGTGGCGCTGTTTGATGAAATCCTCTCAGTGTTGAGATTGTCCTCCTGTCGTCACTGACGTTGTTGAATCAGAAATGGAGGAAATAAATCTTGTATGTGTCTGTGGTCACCCAGAGCTACGATAGTACATCATATCTGTACAGAGACCGGACCAAACTCTGTGTAGAAACCACAGACTGTCTATGGTAGAAACAACAACGTCGCTGCCGTATTTCTGCCTAGATGACGTTATGTTGAGTGTTGATGGAGCAGCTGCATAGCCTGGCACTGATACATCCAAACTCCATTCAGAAAACAAGCATTTTAAAAGTTGTTTGCTTGTCGTCTTGGTAACAGACCTGACAAAGCATGAATTCATACTTTTTACAAATCAGAATCATTATGTAGTTATTTCAGCATCATTTTGATCTGTTTATTGATACTAAATCACAGCACAATCTGTTTATTTTGGGTTCGTACCGCAGTAGTGACGTGTGGCTGCTAGATACAGTCAGTGTAATGTCACTGTATGTGATGGTGATGTGATGAACCCAGATACGACGGCATTTGGTTTTCTGACATATCTGGGACTTCCACAACATGTACAAAGCAGCAACAGTGGTTATTCCTTCCATGGTTGATGGAGGAAATGGAGGAAAGAAAAGTTGTTGGTATCCATGGAGACAAGCTCCTCCTTCTCTTCGGCGAATGAACACAAATGATATCGGCGGTCCAACTCAGTGTCCCACGTCAGGAGGAACAGAGAGCTGGTTGGTAGTTTTACATGTGTTGACACTCAGTAACCACGCATGCAAATCAACACGCTGTCAAAGTGAGAGTCACCTCTCAGACCGCGCTGCAGTCGACAGTAACCACTCCTCTTATTTATTTATGAGTTTCTACATGAATAACACAGACTCCATCTTAAGTCAGGTCAAATATTTCTTTGACCTCCACTCGTCCGTCCTCCCCGACCGTCTCCTGTAGCTGAGGTCGACTAAGCTCCATCCACAGACGCTGCTTCAGCTCCAGCACCTGAGACACGTAGTCCTTTAAAACGACAACACATTAATGTAATTAATGGTGTCGCATATTAACACTGCTACTGCTGCATAATAAAAATTATCATAATAATCATAATAATAAGGATAATATTTGTAATAATAAAAACATTTGTAATAATGACATTAATAACAGGTGTTGGTGAGGGAGGAGACTGTTGCAGGTATAACAGGTATAATAACAGGTATAATAACAGTATAATAACAGGTATAATAACATGAGTAACATTAATAACAGGTGTTGGTGAGGGAGGAGACTGGTGCAGGTATAACAGGTACAATAACAGGTATAATAACAGGTATAATAACATGAGTAACATTAATAAGAGGTGTTGAGGTGAGTGAAAGGTCTTACAGCAGCTTTAGCTGTTGACAGACCGGCAAGGACAGACGGCGATAGAACTGAATGGTAGATCTCTCGGTACCGCTCTACGCTCAGACCGTGGATCAGGACGGGCTCCTGCTCATCAGCTGATGTCCTCTCATCCAACAGCTGCGTCTTCTTCTTCTTCTTCTCCTCTTTAATTTGCTGCTGATCTATAACGGTGCTGCTGCCACAATCTGAAATCATTTCCTGTTCAAAGGGACACACATGGGACAACATGAAGCCAAGAGACACAGAACCTCCTGCTCCATTTACTCTGAAGTACTGAAGTACTATTTACTTTATACTTGTTACTCCACTACATTTATGTGACAGGCTGCATTATTGTGACGTTGACACTGAAACAGGAAGCCGTTCCTGTTTAAATCTGCAGCTTGTGAAAAATATCCCAAGAAGTATGGGAAAAATGTCCGAAAAATATTAGTAAAATATGTGAAAAAATAGTCAAAAATATGTGAAAACTATTAGTAAAATGTGTGAAAACAAAACTAAATAACCTCTATTAGTAAAGAGGACTCTCTACAAGCTGAAAGTATCAAAGACCATTCAGACATATGTGAAAAATATCCAAAAATAATTAGTAAAATATGTGAAGAATATTACTAAAATATGTGAAAACTAAACTAAATAACATCTCTTTCTAAGGAGGATGTTCTACAAACTACAAGCATGAAAAAACATTCAGAAATCTGAAATCTGTGAAAACTATTCAAAAAATGCCCGAAAAGTATTAGTGAAAAATATCCAAAAAAGATGTAGGAAAACGATTAGTAAAATATGTGAAAAAATAGTAAAAAATGTCTAAAACATATTAGTAAAATATGTGAAACCTAAACTAAATAACATCTGAGTAAAGAGGACTCTCTACAACACCATTCAGATATATAGACGTCCTCTGACTACATCAGATTACTAACTTTAAACAGCAGAGTGAAGTTAACTGAACCGATGGTCCAAACACAGACACACACACTAGCACACTGTGAGATAATACTTGTTATCACACACTGCGACACAACTTTACACATTAATTATTAGGAAATTAAATAATCAGAACATTTTCTTACCATCTCTATGTTTTGATGCTTCTCAGTACAAATGTAGCTGCTTGTTTTTCACAGATTTAATTTTGAAAGAACACAAATAAAAACATTCCATATTGTCAGCTCTATAAAACCTCCAGGATTTATTAAAGGTCCCAGACAGAGAAAAAGGGAGATTTTCATGTCTTTTATATTATAATGCAGCGTTAAGTGAAAGTATCAAGACATCAATCACAGAGAAATACACACAGAACGTATTCACACACTGAGCCTTTAAATGAGCCGTCAGCATTTATGTAACTTTGTGATGTCACAAATCTCCAACGTTTAGAGACCGTTGCACAGTTTTAAACGTAAACATGCTAAATGTGATCCAGTTTATTTTCTGTTGCAGGGATATGGGGTATGGGAATGACATCAGCTGACAGGAAGTAAACATGGACCCGAGCTGTTGCCTAGCAACGTATTAGCTAGCTAGCTTGTCAGTTTCCGGACAAGCTAGCGAGGACACTAGAGGACAAACAACGTGCTGTACATCGCTAAGAAGTGAAAGTCAATAGTTGGTTCCATGTCAACATCAACTCCCAGCAGCAGAGTTAAGCTTCCACCATTTTGGACTGAAAGCGCCTACCAGACGTCAGTAAAACGTCCGCCTACGAAGAGACGTACAAAAGTAAAACTACATTATTTATATTATATTGTCATATTTAATGTCTCTACTGAAATGTCCTGTGTTGAACAATAAAATATTATAAATATAATAAGCGTTTTCAGTCCAAAATGGCTGCAGCGGCTGTTGTCAAAATAATGTTTAAAACTGTTGAAATGAGCTAAACGGAGGAGGACGCAGAACGGGCTGACTGTAGAATAAAGGCCTCAGTGAGGACGCAGACTTGAGACAAACAAAGAGCTGAGTGAAACCCCGATGGATTAATTGAGTCCATTGTTGTGATGGAGGGTCTGTGAACAGAGCTGTGTATCATGTCAGCAGTACTTCATTACACTCAGTGAAAGACGAGCATCCAATAATGTCTGCATTCTCCCCGCAACCAACCACCACAGAAGAAGAAGGGCTGATCTTAGCCGCTGTCTGGGATCAATAAGTGCCAGCGTAGAGGAGAACACTATCTGTTATCTGAGCCCTGAGGACAGCAGACGCCTTAATGAACCCAGCTCCTCACAGACCAGTACCACACTGCACCAGCAGGGGGAGGCCCAGGACAGACTGGGACCAGATCTGTAAATCAATATTTGTAATTGTTCTGTGTTGTTAATTGATTTACAATAATAAATATATACATATATTTGCATAAAACAGCATATTTGCCCACTCCCATGTTGATAAGAGTATTAAATACTTGACAAATCTCCCTTTTAAGGTACATTTTGAACAGTTAAAAAATGTGTGATTAATTTAGAATTATATAGCCTATACATATATATATATATATATATATATATACAGTATATACTGTATATATACGTGCTACTGATATTCACTTCAGTCAGGTTGTATTTTGATGATTTTCTGGAAATTCAGTTAAAATTTGAGCTAAACTTTGATGAAACTTTATTGTTGTCAAGTTGAAACAGGGAACTGTTAAATATCCCCTCAGTGGAACTAAGAGGTCCAAACCTGGAAACACAGAACCAACACAGGAGTATAGAGACAGAGCGTCCACATACTTTAGGCCATATATAAAGTAGTTTATGAGCAGTGTGGTAACTCGACACCCCTGTGTTTATAGTTCCTGAGCAGCCGTCTGCAGGTCTGAACAGGTCCACTGAGCAGGACTTCATCTTGGAACTGGTCCTGAAGTCAACGCTGCATTAGTTAATTTGACAAACTCTGGATCAGCCTCCATCTGTGAAGCCCAACCTCACTTTACAAACTTAAATCTGTTCAAACGTGCAGCACATTATTGCACATTGACTGTTTCCAGTCTTTACAAGATAAGATAAGATAAGATATTCCTTTATTAGTCCTGCAGTGGGGAAATTTGCAGTGTGCAGCAGCAAAGGGGATAATGCACAAAACAAGATGCATCAGCTAACACAGTAAAAAAAGAGCTAAACAAAATGTAACAAAATATGAACCATTTAAATAGAAGGAAGTATAAAAAAGGAGCAGTATATACAGTATTGACAATAAACAGACAATTAACAAAATTGCACAAGTGGAAAATGATATTGCACAGTGAGAATTACACCTGAGTAGTACTGATAGACAGTTGGTGTACAGTAAAGGGCAGTTCTTGTCAGTATTTGGTGTGTAAGTGGTCTACTGGGAGCAGTGCTGGTTGTGGAGTCTGACAGCTGCAGGAAGGAAGGACCTGCTTTAGCTCCTTCACACACTTTGGGTGGAGCAGCCTGTCGCTGAAGGAGCTCTCCAGTGCTGAGATGTGTCCTGCATGGGGTCTGGAGTCATTCTCCATCATGGATGACAGCTTAGCCATCAACCTCCTCTCTCCCACCACCTCCACTGTGTCGAGGTGGCATCCCAGGACAGAGCTGGCCTTCTTGATCACTCTGTCTAGTCTCTTCCTGTCTGCAGCCGAAATGCTGCTGCCCCAGCAGACCACTCCATAAAAAATGTCTGATGCCACGACAGTGTCATAAAAGGTCTTCAGGAGTGCAGGGGCCACTCCTGAAGACCTCAGTCTCCTGAGCAGGTAGAGTCTGCTCTGACCTTTCCTGTAGAGTGCAGTTGAATTGACAAAGTATAAAAGTAACTCAAAATTGCACTTACTGGAACAAATGTGCTTAGTTACTTTTTAGTTACTTTACATACTTTTACTTTTGATAGGCCTACATTAGCTGATACTGTAATACTTATGATAGTCTACTGATAATACTGCTGTACTTTTTTATCATTACATTTACTGGTAATAATAGGACAGATAATAATGCACTATATTCACTTTTAACAGTCTCTTCTGCACTATATTCACTTTTTTAATAGTCCTGTATCACAGTTGTTACCCGGCACTATATTCAGTTTTAACAGTTTTCTTCATGTCCTTGTATTTTTATGTCTGGTATATTCTTTTGTACCTTGTACTACTAACTTTTTTACTACCTTTTTACTAACATGTTTTGCACTATGGAACTGTGATGCTGGAAACTTGAATTTCCCTCGGGATCAATAAAGTTACTATCTATCTATCTATCTGGTAATGAAGTATTATTTAGAAGTAGCCTAAGTGTACTTCTTCCAGCAGTGTCAATACTATAGGATGTGTATGTTAATGAATGAACCATATTGAAGTATTTCTTTCATGTTGTGGATGTTATTCTCTCCACTGAACACATCTGACTCCTGCCCGCCAGCCTGCTCTTCTCTCCGGCTCTCTGGAGCTCTCCTACCCGGCTCTCTGGAGCTCTTCTCTCCGGCTCTCTGGAGCTCTTCTCCCGGCTCTCTGGAGCTCTCCTACCCGGCTCTCTGGAGCTCTTCTCTCCGGCTCTCTGGAGCTCTCCAACCCGGCTCTCTGGAGCTCTCCTCTCGGCTCTCTGGAGCTCTCCTCTCGGCTCTCTGGAGCTCTTCTCTCCGGCTCTCTGGAGCTCTCCTCCCGGCTGCCTGGAGAAGGAGGCGGTGTCGACTGCACAGAGTTCCCCGGGGAACCCCCCCCACCCCATCCCCAGGTAAACACACACACACACACACACACACACACACACACACACACACACACACACACACACACACACTAGCACCGCTGCTGCTTCATGCGTAGAGTCAAGTCACCACAATAAGAGTTACTGTTTCCGGTGAGTTAAAAAATAAAAGTCCCCCTCTATAGTGAATGATTTTAGATGTAATTAATAATTAATACAGAAAATATTTAACAAACAACTTTTTTTTAAATACTTTATTTTTTCCCTTTTTTCGAGGTTGTTTTCATATATGCAATTTTGCAGTTCTTAATTACAATAGTTTATAAACCAATTTTTAAGTAGTTGAGTTTATAGACAAACTCATTAAGTACACTAGAGAAAAGAACTTCAATATTCAAAATTGAAATAGAATTAAGAAAATAAATAAAATAATAATAATAATAATAATGATAAAAAGAAAGACTAAAGTTAAAAAAAACTAAATAAAACAAACACACAAAACAAACAATAATAATACAAAAATAAGAGAGTAACAAACAACTTCTACCACTATAACCAGTTGATGAGGACCAGTAGAAGAAATAGAGACATATCTAACTTACATAACCACTAGGCCTATTAATAGTGCTATACAACTGCCCTACCAGATTTCTGTTACACATATATATCATTTATATATTCTAAGTAATGTATATATTGTACAGATTGTTTAATGTCAAATATTAAAGATGTGACATTAAACAACATTCATTTGTATAACATTATGTGTTATATAATAAATATATTTTTGTTTTCTGTCTTTCTTTCTGTGTTTTCTCTCTTCTGTGCTGCGCTGTGATACTTTATTTACTTTTTAAAACTTTTCTACTTATTGTTTATTTGTTTACCATTAGTGTTATCCATGTTCTCATTTATGACTTATATTTGCATAATGATTGATTGTGCATAAAAACACATTTCTATCAAAATATATATTTCAAACTATACTGTATCTACTGTGTGACTTTGATCTGCTGGAATGATAAACTCAGTAAGTATAAATATTCCTAAATGCTCCACATAGTGATTATGTGTAATCTCTGCTGATTAAAATATGTGGAGTTTTATTGTGAAGGTCTAGCAGCTGAACTTCCGGGTTCTTCCTGCTTCTCTGCCGTTAACTTGACGCCATCTTTTCATCCCGCCTCGCCCGTCCGGTCCACCGGGAACACTCTCCTCTCCTCTCCGTCTCCGCAAGTTGGGGCGTTTTCCCTCCCGGTTCTCCGCCCTCATCAGTCACTGGACAGTTCACCGGAAACAACGGGACATTAACGGTATCAGAGCGCTCGTTTAGTCTCCGTTATCTGTGTGGTTGTCGGAGAGACGGAGGTCAACGGAACCGGAGGAGAAGACTTTCAGACGGACCGGTGAACTCTACCGGCAGACTCCATGCTGGTCGGCTGGACCCCACACAGGTGAGAGGAACCGGCTGGGTCTCTTCTCTTTCTTTATCTTCACTTTACTCTCCGGTAACATCTCACTGCTGCTTTTTATGTTTATATACATTTATACCTCCAACGTTATATAGCTCTCTGTACATCTCTATATTTACATTTCTCTTTATATTTCTTTATTTATATGTCTTTATTTCTCTATATTTATAGTTCTCTTTATAATTCCTTTATATCTCTACATTTATAGGTGTCTTTATAATTTCTTTATTTCTCTATGTTTATATTTCTTTCATAATTTCTTTATATCTCTATATTTATAGTTCTCTTTAAATTTCTTTATTTCTCTATATTTATATTTCTTTTAGAATTTCTTTATATCTCTATATTTATATTTCTTTTATAGTTTCTATATTTATGTTTCTTCTATAATTTATATTACTTTTAGAATTTCTTTATATTTATATTTTATAATTTATATTTTCTCCATATTTAAAGTTCTCTTTAAATTTATTTATTTCTCTATATATTTCTTTTATAATTTCTATATTTTCTATATTTATGTTTCTTTTATAATTTCTTTATATCTTATTTAATTTAATTTAAAGAGAACTTAATCTCTTTAAATTTATTTATTTCTCTATATATTTCCTTTATAATTTCTATATTTTCTATATTTATATTTCTTTTATAATTTCTCTATATTTGTATTTTTTATAATTTATTTATTTCTCTATATTTATATTTCTTTTATAATTTATTTATTTCTCTATATTTATATTTCTCTTAATATGTCTTTATTTCTTTACATTTATATTTCTCTTAATATTTCTTTATTTCTCCATTTGCATCTCTCCATTTATATTTTTCTTTATATGTCTTTATTTCTCTGTATTTATATTTGTCTTTATATTTATTATCCTGCTGTTGTTTCTTGATGTTATCTAAACTCATTTTTGTATGGGAACATACAGTGTTGTTGTGAAGGAGTTTAAAGTGAGTTTTGACCTGATGGTGTTTTTAATGTGGATATTTAAACCTGTGGTCTGTTATAAAGTGACTAATGTTGGTATTCACTGTCTGATTTGTAGTTTAATATCTGATTTGTAGTTTAATGTCTGATTTGTAGTTTAATGTCTGCAGGGATAGACGCTATTATTTTATATTATATTATAATACTTTTAAGAACTGGCCCACCAAGTCCCTAAATTTGGTGGCCAAAGTACATTTTTAATGACCCAAATGAAAACGTCTGTAAAAACAATACAGAAAAAGATATTTAAAGCTGCAGTGGGTAGAAATGGAGCAAATATGATTAAAAAAGTAATTTTTTATAAAACAGTCTCTATATCCTGACAGTAGTGGATGAGACAGGTAATCTGAAAAAAAATCATGTTCCTCACCGTCCTCCATCTACTAGAATTCACAGACTGGAGGAAAACAACCAATCAGAGCTGATCTGGAGTCTGCCGTCTCTGAGCAGCTGTCAATCACTCACACCTGATACCAGCTGATACCACTTGATACCAGCAAGTTATACTTTTGGCTCACCAGCCAACAGTCAGATATCTTCCACAGAGATAAACAAAACATTTGTTTTAGACCCATAAACATTTTTAAAATGATTTATTCACAATCATAAAAAAATTCATACCTTTATTTTGCACCTTTCTAAAAGCTCCGTGGATGTTTTATTTTTAAAAGTGATGCTGTGACGCTCGCTGACAGTTAGAACATTTCAATAAAAAACAATTAAAAACTGATTTTGTTGCTGACGCTCGCTGGCGTCATGTTCAGTTAGGACGCCGTGATCTCACTGAGACCTGATAAAACCACCTACAGGTAGACCTGGTGGCCACAGAGTCACTATAGTGGCCACAGAGTCACTGCCAGTGGTCACAGAGTCACTGCTAGTGGCCACAGAGTCACTGCCATTGGCCACAGAGTCACTGCCATTGGCCACAGAGTCACTGCTATAGTGGCCACAGAGTCACTGCCATTGGCCACAGAGTCACTATAGTGGCCACAGAGTCACTGCTAGTGGCCACAGAGTCACTGCTAGTGGCCACAGAGTCACTGCCATTGGCCACAGAGTCACTGCCAGTGGCCACAGAGTCACTGCTAGTGGCGGCAGGCCATCAGGCTGTGGTTAACCTCTAACCCTGGTTTGACTGGTGTTGACTGCCTGATGGGACGAGTTTAACTTTACTTGTCATCAGACTGGGTTGACAGAAAACTGGATGATGTCATGATGATGTAAATACCTCAGAGGTAGAGACGCTGCTGTTGTTTTCACCTGGCTGAGTGTGTGATGCTGTGTGAATATGTTTTCATGAAAATGAGACAGGTCACATCTTTATTTCAACAGGACCAGTGTTGAACCAGCAGGTATTATCTTTATTGATATGTCTGGTGATTATTATCATTATTATTATTATTATTAGTGTTTAAATACTTAGTTTATCTCCAGAAGCCTCCAGTGATGCTCTGAATGATCTGATCACTACCAGAAGAAGAACAGGCAGCAGGTAGTCAGAGAGGAGCTCTGCTGCACTTTAACAGCTCATCAGCTAATATCTGTGAAAATCAGACAGATAGCAGAGGAGGACGAGGAGGAGGAGGAGGACGAGGAGGAGGAGGAGGAGGAGGAGGAAGAGGAAGAGAAAGAAGAGGAGGAGGAGGAGGAGGAGGATCATCTGCTGGTGGGTCTCCTCTGTCAGAGAGGAGGTGAACGAGCTGCTCTGTGATCATACTGAATTATTTCTCTCCTCGCTGCTAAAAATACCCCCCACACACACACAGATTGTACTTCTATACTTGTGAGGACCCTCAATGACATAAACCTAGGTCTTCACCCTGAAACCAGCTCCTGATCTGTCCTCAACCTTCTCGTACGAGTTAGTCGACTAATCGATGAGTTGATTTAATCAACAACATCTGTAAAACTGAGTTTCTCCCCAAACAATCACGTTAAATCTGGTGTTTACAAGGGATGAGCTCACAAGTTTATTAGAAATTAGTGATTCAGCATGAAAAAAGCATAAAAATGACAACAGAAATCTCGGTGGCCTAATGGACTCTGAGGGGGCGGGGCCTATGTGGGATTAGAATAGTTAATGATTGTAAAGTGAAATCAATCACATGGGCAGTGATATTTTTAAACATCTCATAAATGGAACATTTTCTACTCATGAAGTCACATGATGCCCAAAAGTTCCTGCGGCGTTGAGCAGCGAGTCTCGCTCGTCACGCAGCAATGTAGTTTGCAGCTTCCTGTCTTGTAGCCTGCTGGCCTGTCACTTGTAGCGTGAACGCAGCAGCGTTGGTGGATGTGAACTAGCAGCTCTTTATTCAAACTCTTCTTGTTCATTCGTAGGGCTGAAATTAACCGTTACTTTCTTTTAATTATTTTTCTGATTGATCGTTAAGTCTATGAAACGTCAGACAGCAGAGAAAAATATCCAGCTGATGATTGAATCCAGATCCAGGTGTGAATGAGGTCCTGGCTCGTTTAAATGTTGTATTAAATTAAAGTGTAGTGATGAATGTGTCATTTAAACCACGTTAAGGTTCTTGTTAGCTGACCTGGTACGGCCACATTGAGATGGTTGTTTATGATTTATTATTACACGGCTTTGTTTAATACTAGATTCTGATTGGTCAATCACAACGTTCTAAGATCTATTGTGACCGCTGCCAATTCTCTGGTGCTTGCTGTCATTTATCTTTTCTCTGGTGTTTTTTGGTTGAATTGCTGAGAGATTAGAGGGTTATTCAGTTCACCTGTTGCACAGGGTGTGGGTACTGGCTCTTAAATGATAGTTGAGAGCAGCTTGGTGCTTTCCCCTCTTGGCCAATCAGGGGGTAACGACGCCCTTTCTGTAGGGCTTAAAGAGGAGGGGAAACTGCACACCCAGTGTCATTCTGATCTCTCCTTCACTCAATGCAACATGTGTTACCAGCCTAACCAAAAACTCTGGTCTGTTTTAGGCCCTTTTGAGATTCTGTGCTCTTTGTGTTTTGTTTATTGAGAGTGTGGACTATCCTAGTTGGGGAAACAAAAGAAATACCAATCAATTGGGTTACCTGCCCTAGGACGTTTAGGTGCTATTTGTGCAAGAATCTGTCTTGCCTCACGATAGCCTAACGTCTGCAGGCTGTATTTTGTTATTCTATTCATTTGTTGATTTTCATTGAAACCCTTTATACCCATTTCTTTTAGTGTAT
>CAKAOI010039843.1:0-18260 GCA_916701655.1 Sebastiscus albofasciatus
ACTTCTGACTTTTTTCTCGTAATAGTATGACTTTATTTTCGTAACATTACGACTTTTTTCCCGTAATATTACAACTTGTTTCTCGGAAACTTCTGACTTATTCTCGTAAACTTCTGACTTTATTTTTGTAATATTCTAACTTTTTTTCTCGTAAAGTTATGACTTTATTTTCGTAATATTATGACTTTATTTTCGTAATATTACAACTTTTTTCTTTTTCTTTTTTTCCCTCAATGTGACCCTAATACTCTGTAGTATATTTTGCTCTTTGGCCCTCACTGCATTAGACTTATATACTATATACTTAGACTATAAACTGTGTTGCCTTCATCACAATGATCAAATGTTTTGCGGCTCCAGACAGATTTATGTGCCTAAAATGGCTCTAGTAAAGGTTGCTGACCCCTGATCTAGGTGAACTGTATACAACTTATAGGTTTGAAATGTTAGAAATAAAAGTGCATGTCAGGTCACAGTCACAGCAGAGTGTATGAGACTTTTATTTTGAAAAGCGGAAGCTCAGGAGGAGAGTTGAGTAACGGGTGCTTGCGGGCTAACAGCGCATGTTAGCTAAAACAACCCAAACAAACACAGCTTTACATCTATTTCTCAACTCTACAGGAGACATATTGCACTAATGGAGGTTATTGGGTCAATAGAGAAAATAAACGGTACGTATATTAATGATTTACTCCCTCTGTAGTTTAAAACAGACTATGTTTATGTTTATGTGAGTCAGACAGCTAGCGGGACCCGTCTAATTACTGGAGTTATCACAGTGAGGAGCTGTCAGACTGCTGCTAAAGCATTACAAATTAACTGGCTATAGTCAGGTCCTAAATATTGACATCAAGAAATACAGTTAATTGTTCAGATACCTAAAGCACAGCTGCAGATACTATCAGGTTGCAAGTTTAAAACTCACATTAAATATGTTTTTATCCAGCAATTATACAGGTTCAATATATAGCTTTGATAACATTGCTTTGATTTAGCAAATTATAAGCTTATTCATTTTATTTATTTATTAATTATATCAATATTATTTGTATTTTATTATTATTTATTTATTTATTTTTCTATTTTTTTATATGTATGTATGTATGTGTGTATGTGTGTGTGTATATATGTATGTATGTGTGTATATATATATATATATGTATGTGTATGTATATATGTATATATGTATGTATGTATGTATGTATGTATATATGTATATATATGTGTGTATCCATGTATGTATGTATGTGTATATATGTGTATATATATATATATGTATGTATGTATGTATGTATGTATATATGTATTTTTATATATATGTATTTATGTATGTATGTATGTATGTATATATGTTTATATATGTATGTGTATATATGTATATGTATGTATGTATATATATGTATGTATGTATATGTATATATACATACACACACATATATATGTATGATTTAGCAAATTATATACACACACACACACATATATATATATATATATATATATATGTATATTTTAAATTTTTATTTTTTTCTCTTCTTCTTATTATTATTTCATGACTTATTTGTGGATACTCTCCCTGTGTTGTATTCTCTACAATTTGAATTGTATGTATCCATGACCATAAGAATCAGTTAGGTCTTTTGTGGCAAGCTGTGTCTGTCTGTGTGGATGTTGTTGTTGTCAGGTATGATTGATTGATGTGTTGAGTCACGGGTGAGTGTTGTTCAGAAAAACAAAAATTAACTTTCCCTGTATAGTGACTGTTCTATTGATTATTGACAATTAATAAAAAGACCTTTTGAAAGAGCAAATTATAACCTCTTCAAAGTTTAATTTAAATCCATGTTGATGAGTTTGTTTGCAAGTGCCCCATTTAATATACAGCTCATTGATTCCCTCTACAGACCATCTCTCACATTACACCTTTATGTTTTCAGAGCCAAGCCTCCCTCTGTCATCTCTCCGCCTCCTGGTGCCCCCACTGCAGCTCCTGTCTGCTGCCATGTGGCAGCTGGCGAAGCAGAAAGATGTGATGAATTACGAGAAGCTTCAGGAGTTTGTGTTCATGGTGACTGAGGCAGTTCCTGGACTGATCAACCACAGACAGAGAGCCCAGCTCATCCTGGGTCTAAGAGCAAGGGTTAGCACCAGTTGTGTGTTGTATCATATTGTTATTTTCTTTCTTTTTTTAATGATTTTGCAATAACAATTTGTTGATATTTCAGTTGATTCTGGAGCTTTGCAAAGGCTCGGCTCGGGGTTCTGTCGATTCTCAAGCGATCCAGAGCCATTTGGATAGACTACCAATAACCTCAGATGTAAGTACAACGAAGGAATACATTTTTTATAACACATAATAATCACTCTTAAGTGACATGAATTCTATCTGTGGCAGTACAGGGACGCAGAGGTGAAAACAACAGAATCTACTTTCATTGCACTTGTTCAGAGCCTGCTGAAAGACGCAGTTGAGAGAGCGTATTTCTTCCAGGTCAGACAGATTTATATAATTTCTTAGTCTGAGAATACTTTTTATTAAGTCCTATAGTAAATTGACATTTAATTATGTCTCAAAGGAGGTGTTCCCAGTGGAATATGGGCCACAATACGATGCTGCTCTGCACGTCTTATTGTGGGAGCTGCTCTCAAAACTGGAAAAGCTGCTTCCAGTACCAGATTTAAAACAGGTCAGTCTGTCCATCCAGATGTCACAGGTTGTTTTTCTTCTGCAAACCATGTGCCATTTACCACAAACTGTGTGATTACAGACTGCAGCCTGGCTCGGCTCTGCTCCATCTCTGTTGGAGGAATGTGTTCAGTCCTCACCTGAAGAGCTGAGCTTAATCTTCGAGCACTACAGAAGTTCAGGACTACTGAAAATGCCATGTGAGTAGAGCTGAGATGATGTTGTTGCAGTCAATTTAAGTCAGCTATCAGGCAAAAATGCTTATGAAACGTAAGGATTTGCTGCTTTTCTTTTTGTTATATCAATCGGATGGAGTAAAAAAACGGATTTTCAGTTGTACGATCCAATATTCAGTCTTAAAATTCCTAGATCCAGAATATTTTGTTTAAGACCGAGCGGTAGAATATCCTGTAATTTTGTAATTAAATTAAATGTTTGACCAACAACTGTATTTTTGGTGTCTTGTAAACCCATGAGGATTGGGCACTTTGTGTGCATGACACAAAAATGAAGAAATCAATCAATCTAACTCTAAATTTAATCAAATTTGGAAATCAGTACAAATATCCAGCTCTATAAATCATTGTAAGTTAAATATTTTTGGGTTTTAGACTGTTGGTCTGAACAAAACGAACAATTTGAAGATGTCTGGGCTCTGGGAAAAAAAATGTGACAAGCATTTTTACTGTTTTCTGATGTTTTATTGACTAAATAATTAGAGGATTAATTGCTAAAAGTAATAAGGCGATCTTTAGTTACAGCACTACATGTAAGTACCGTTTTTCGGGAAAGTGCCTTAAAAGTACTGTTTCTAAAATCAGAGACTCCCTGTTTTGTTCTTTCGTAGATGGCCCTTCGTCCACCATTGGTAGCTGCATCATGTCTGCTTTATCTATCCCTCCTTCGCAAAAGACAAACATCTCTGTCGGACTGGAATCAATCCACAACTATGCTAACGTGCTGAACCCAGTTACTTTTGTCGGAACGGACCAGTACAGCGTCGTTGCCGTCTACACCGAAGTGGAAGTCGGAGCATCTGAAGTAGATGAAGAAATGATCGAGTCAGCTGAAGTGCAAGTTCAAACTGATTTCTATGAAGAGGAGATAGTGGCTGCCGGCGGTGAGGAGGCGACCAGCTTGAGGGCAGAAGAAACAAGTGAAACTGTGGATGTCGCTAAAGCTCTGGAGACTCTGACCAAAACTTTTGCACTAAGGAAGGAGAGCCTTGGTCAGGATGTACTGACAGGAAAGAGTAACGATTCATCCCTTAATGATGAGCTTGGGTCTGCAAATGCAACAGATGAAGGAAAAACACATGGGGGACATGAAACAAGTGACCAAACTGAGGAGAAAAGAGAAAATGTCGAAGAGGTGAATGAGGATTTCAATTTGAACTCTTGCACAGACTCGAAGGATGACCATGAATCCTTTTCTGTCCATGAAGACATGACAGACGTCCCCAGTGAGGATCCAGTTTCTGAAACACAACAGTCTCCCAGTTCAGCTGCACACCGATCCACTTGTCTACAAGTGAAGACCTCACCAAGTCGGCAGGAGACGTGTAAAATCCAGATGTCATCCAGAGAAAGTGGAGAAGAACCAAAAATGTACTAAAAATATTTATACTGTAATTTCTTTCCTCTTTTGAGATCACCTATCGGACCAGTTTTATTTATTTTTACACATTGTTATTAGCAGGGGATTTTACTTAACATAATAACGGTAACAAAAAACAGTCTGGGAAATGCATCTATGATCGTATTTCTCGTTATTCCTGCCCTCTTGTTGGTGAATTAATTTGTTTTGCTGTTTTGAGTTTTGAATGTTGTCAATTTTTCCCATTTTTGCTTTGTTTTTGTGCTTTTTGTTGTGTCTCAGTTTTCCATCAAGACGATTTCTTTAAAGGAATAAGTTGACATTTTGGGAAATTAATTAATTAGACCGAAAAAAATCAATACAACTCTCATGTCTGTATGCTAAATCTGAAGCTACAGCCAGCATGTTAGCTTAAAATAAAGACTGGAAACAGTGTGAAAACATCTCCCGGCCAAGAACATAACCCCCGTAAAACTATGTTGTTTTTATACTTTTGAATGGATTGAACAAACAAGAAATAGCGTGTTAAGTAGCGAGCTTTAGAGTTGCTGGTAGGTGGATTTTGTTATCTTTGCACAGAGCCAGGCTAGCTGTTTCCCCATGTTTCCAGTGTTTGTGCTAAGCTAAGCTAACTGGCTTCTGGCTCTAGCTTCATATTTACCGTACAGACAGGAGAACAGTGTCAATCTTTCCATCTAACTCTCAGCAAGAAGGCAAATAAGTGTATTTCCCAAAATATCAACCTACTACTTTAATATTTTTGGGATTTTAATCAAATCTATCCCTTTCCTATTACTGTTTCTTCAGATAAATTACCGAGAATTAATTTCCAAGTATTTGCTGCAGCATTTAACATATTATTTCCCAGAATGCAGTTATTTCCTGACATACAATTGTTCCCAAAAATATGAGTGATGTACATTTAAAGATTCAACAACATTTTTATTTCCCCAGGTGCAAAGCTGATGTATCAGTGGCCCCCTCTGTTATAGCCATCAAAGGAATCAACAAAGGTAATATTTTGACTTGAAGACGAGAAACATCTTGGACCTTTTTTAAAAAAAAATCCACTAATTTAACTCACACTTATGTCTGTTTTTTTCATTTGCAGGTGATTCGGACGAGATGACATCCATCATCTTCACCTGCTCACAGTGTCCCTTTCACAGCTCCGACGAAAACAGCCCGTCTCACTTCCACATGCAGAGTGTTCGCACTGAAGTATGCAGGACTCTCTCAGGAGCCAAATATACACCGTCGCCTTCCAGCACAGATGAAATATTTACATCCATTAAACTTTTCCCCAAAGGAAAAACAGAGGAGAGAAAAACAGAACAATCTGACAATCAAAGCGAAGTGTCTCAGTCCCAAAGCAGACAGAAAGCCCTCACGTGTGAAACGTGCGGCAAGACGTTCACCCGGTCGTCAGACGTGAGGAGACACCAGCTCACGCACACCGGAGAGAGACCATTCCATTGCTCGCAGTGCGACCGAACCTTCCAGCACTCATGGGATCTGGCCAAACACGAGAGCAAACACCACGGCGTGGCCATTTCTTTCTCCTGCGAGCTGTGCGGGAGCTCCTTCGCTAACCTCCGGGCACTGACCGTTCATCACAAGAAGTCTCACTCGCAGGACAGCCAGCTCCCCGAGATCTGCTCCATCTGCAGCCACAGCTTCTCCACTTCCTCCGAGCTGCTCGAGCACAGGAAGTCTCACGTCTCCACGAAACGCTACATCTGCCGGCAGTGCGGCGAAGGCTTCGACTCCTTGCTCGCTCGCTCCCAGCACCGGCAGATGCACCAAGTGAAGAGTCAGTTCAAGTGTCCGCATTGTGACAAAACGTACACTCGGAGATCTGATGTAAAGAGGCATCTATCCACACACACTGGGGAGCGACCGTACCAGTGTAGCCAGTGCAGCAAACGCTTCTCGCTCCGTTTTATGTTCATGAAACACCTCCGTGTTCACACGGGGGAGCGGCCTTTCCAGTGCTCCCACTGCCCCAAGAGGTTCACGCTGGTGTCTGTGCTGGCCAGACACGAGAGGATGCACACCGGGGAGAAACCTTTCCTCTGCTCTCAGTGTGGGAAGGGCTTTTTATCGCAGGGAGAGCTCTCAAAACATCACAGGTCACACGTGGACGACAGGCCCTACTCCTGCCCTCAGTGTGACAAGCGTTTCAAGAGCAAGAAAACCCAGCAGGAACACATCGTCTCCCACACCGGCGCCCGCCCGTACCCCTGCACCTACTGCGGGAAGGGCTTCACCAAACCGTACGCACTGACCAGGCACAATCTCATCCACACAGGAGAGAGGCCGTTCCCCTGCGGACACTGCGAGAAGTCGTTCCTCACCCTCAGCGAGGCTCAGCTGCACCAGCGTATTCACACGGGGGAGAGGCCGTACCACTGCGACGTCTGCGAGCTCAAGTTCAAGAGCTCGTCGGAGCTGGCGCGACACAAGCGAAGCCATTCGGGGTTGAAGCCGCTGAAGCCGTTCTGCGAGCAGTGCGCGAAAACATTCCCGTCCAAGGCCAAGCTTAAGAAGCACATGGAGAAACACCGGGAGGAGGGAGAAACAGCAAAGTCCGTGGACTCTATACAGCCTGATGAATCAAATCAAGAAATGAACAATGGAGACGATATCAGTGGTTAAATCAGTAGAATTGTGAAAATGGATGCTTGAGCTCAAATATTTATTTATCAAATTAAACAAGTTCTAATCAGGAGAGAAACAACTGTAAAAATTGTACCGACTTTATTATCAAGTGTGGACAAGGAGTGTTTGGTACCGTTGCATCCTTCAACCTTTGAGTAAATTATTCTGACAGATCATTTCGACATATCAATGTTTTATACGTGCAGCTTTACGCTCTCATCTCCACTTTGCTTTGACGTTTGCAACAGGGAAGTTCCAATCATTTTTATGTCATCAAAAATAGTTTGTTTGAAATGGAAGTCACAGGTGAACAAAATTGTTCATTAAATCTTTTTTTTTCATTCCATACACTGTCTGTTTGATTTTCTGTATACTATGATATTGTGTGTACGTGGGGTGCATAGATTCAGTTTCAGATTTAAATCACAGTAGCTAATTTAATTAAAAAAAAGGTGAAAATTCACATTATTATCAAGACCAATTTACAACTCCAAATAGTTCTTAAGTTTCCTGGTTTTATTGGCTGTATAATGGAGAACACGTGGATATTGTAAAAATAAAAACGTATGATCTACTCTAGACAGGGCACTTGGTGGTAGGCCATAAAACCGAAGCCTGTATAATATCCAATGCCATGCAATAAAACTTAGCTTTATGCATCGTATAATGTTCCGTTGTTGCTGACGACATTGTTTCTGAAGTGTTTGTAGTGCATTATATTTTAGGTCAAGGTCACTGGATGATAAACAAGGATAGAAAACCAGAAAAATACAGTTATGCAGCACAAAATTAGATTTTCTAATCTTTTCCTCTTGTTTTTTTCCTCCTCTAGTGCCCCCATGAGGTTGACAGTTTTGCTTTTGCGTGAAAAGTCTCAGGATTTGGTTCAGACATACATGTCAGTACTCTTCGGGATGAACTGTAATAACGTTCCATCATCAGGTAAAACTTTTAATTTGTACAATACTTTGGTTTAAGTCTATAGATACCTGCAGATTAATGGCATCCCATCAGCCTCAGCTGTACTTTGTGTTCTGTGGTGATTAACAAATGTTAGAATGCTAACATGCCAAACTACAATGGTGCACAATATGATAAACATTATACCTGAAAGCACCACTTCACAAAGATGGCAGGACTGTAGACTCCGTCTTGTTTTTATCACTTCAGGCCTGTAAAAAATGATAAAACATGACAAATTAAGAAGGAATAATTACTCTTTGGTGGAGCTTCTTACAACATTTTAACATAATGTCACCTGTAAGAAGGGGTTGCAAGTAGACATGGCTTTGTTTTATGGGTCACAAGCCAGAAAAGGTTGGGGAACTCTACTTTAAGGTGTTCCCTAGATGTTGATTTTATTGTGTCTGTTTCAAAAGGGCAACCCTGCAGCCACCAAAACAAAGGAGTGGTTTCCCCACACCTCTTCTTCGCCCGGCTGTATTTTCAAGGAGCATGCCTTTGAAATCTCATCCTGCATGTGTCAGGTGATGTATTCCCTTCATTTGTGCCCCAGAGTGCACATAAAACCCGGTGAACCGATGGTTATAAAGCAAAGATTAATTATAAACATCATAAACATAACCTCATTACCTCTACACCTCTGACTGTCTGTGGTAAAATCCCTCCGTCTTCACCCTAGCTCGCTCTTCACTTAGGTTACTGGGTGGAGAACAAACTCCTTTAATCTGCCTGTGTAGGCTGGAAAACACTTAAGAAATCCATATAGCTGTTGTGGCCGGTCACACCTCATTTTTGTGAGGAAATATATGTTGTAAGGCTGTATGTACAGTATGTATACAGTATGAGACTATTGCAGTTCTGCACACCCTTCCTTTTCCTGAAACAGTCTATCTGAGTTTCCCCCTCTCTGTCACCATGTTACTATCATGCCAGTCCTTATAAAAAGAGCCATATGAATGAGTTTAATTAACTGAGAGGCTTTAATTAGCTCTGATATGGGGGGGGAGGTTGATGGGAGGGAAGCCGATGCCGAGCAGGAATCACCAGCATTAAACTGGCTGCATCATTTAACAGGGGACCAACAAAGAGCAGTCACGGTGCAGTGGTGGAGGAAAATCTATTTTTAGCATTGCATATGTTTCAAAATTTATTTTAAAACTAGTGACAAAAAGAGCATCGCTACAAGACAATCCACAATACAGTAACTCGAGTTAGCATGATGTGAAACAAAATGGTAAATATGAATTGAAGTCCATTTCTTGGGTCATGATTCCACTTTGCATTTTATTTGAGTGATACCACAGTGATTAAAAAACTGTTTTTGAAGGGCCAAAATTCACTAATTTATGCTTTCTTGCTTCTTTGTAAGTTGCCTGCACTGTATCAGTATTGCTATTAATTAAGGCTTTTCATAAAATGCTTCACAAAAGAACAAAAGATCATGCTAATTTGTGTAATGCAGTTCTGTAGCGAGCATTTAGTATGCAGTTCAGATTTTAGACTATATAATTTAGGGTTTGCATGTCTTTATATAGTAATAAAAAATATAATAATTTAAAATATATTTTTTTATAAATGGTAAATTGATAGTTAATTAATAGTTATTTTACTGTTAACAAAGAAATTATATTTAATGATGTTTACTAACTATTAATAATACTATAATTTGTTATTTTACCATTAGTTTGTGTAATATAAATAATTATTGTATATATATATATATAACATTAACATTACCTTATGATTACATTAGTACACTATTTATTGACAAGTTTATTGTTGCACACATAACATATAAGATTTAATGTACTATTTTAAGTATTCGTTAATAATTACCAAATGATTTGTAGACCTTTAAGAAATCATATATAATGTACAGTAATTGACTTTTAAATAGACGTCACACATAAAACATCGTTGACTGACATTGTTGGGCTACTAGCTTGTATTTTCATTTGTCACTATAGAAGTTAAACATGAGGAAAGTTTTTGCATATTACAAAGACACACACACACACACACACACACACACAAACACACACACACACACAAACACACACTGTATCGACAGTATTAGAGTTTTCCACAGTTTATTAATTCCACAAATGGATCATAGTAAAACTCAAAGGGATGTCTCCTCCACACCGAGAGAGGGTGTGCATGGGAGGATTTCAGGTCCTTCCCACTGCAATCACCTCTCGCCTTGACCAGAGCGAGGTGTAGCAGTGAGCAGCCAGATGTCTGAATGTGACCATCAGCGGAGGAATTTGAAGAACCGGTGACCATGCAGGTGGAAAGAACGCTCGAAATAAACGAATAAATACGGCGGAGACAAGGAGGCTGCGGATGCAGATAACGGCACGACGCGAACACCCATCGGTCTGATTTACAGTCCAGTCGGCGTTGGTGGTGTTGATGGCGGATTAATGAGCAGTCATAAAGAAGTCAGGGGATTGTGTGTTGCAGGAGAACAAGAGTGATAGAGGAAAGAAGAGAGAGGAAGGTGTTGAAGAGAGAGAGCGGGGTACATAAAACCGGAGCCGGGGATCATGAGCTCTGCATTGCCTTACGACTCGCTGTCCGCTCGGCCGAGTCCCAGCAGACAAGCTCTGGACTGGGAACGCCAGCAGCTGGCTGTGCGACGACTTTCCTCTCCGCGGGGTCTCGACCTGCTCACTCCACCTCCTCTTCCTCGTCGACCATCCGCGATCCCCGGCTACCTGCTGTCACCCTACCAAGAGCAGGAAGAGCAGCTGCACGAGCAGCAGCAGCGACTATCCTTGTCCGTGTGCTCAGAGGCCTCCCTGGCGCCCCCTGCACCTCCACCTGTGGGCGCCGCCCCACCCTGCTGCCGCCCAGTGGGAGTCATGCACCTCCTCCGCCTGGGTCTCCTGGCATTCAGCTGCCTCTTTTGGGCAGCCGGCTTGGCCATCTTCACCCTGGGTGTGTGGGCGCAGATTTCACTTGCAGACTACATGCTGCTGTCTGCCAACCGCTACCCCAACGCTCCGCTAATCCTTCTGGCCACAGGTGCAGCCGTCACCGCCTGGGGCTTCCTGGGTTGTCTAGGGGTGGCTGCAAACCTGCCCAGCGTGCTCAGGGCTTATGGGTTCTTTCAACTTGCCGCACTCATAGCCGGTTTGGCGGCTGGACTCTCAGGTCTCTTCTATCGCGAAGACATTGCCGGAGGATTTCGCAGCGGCTTACAGCGTGCGGTGGCCGGCTACACCGAGGATGAAGGCCGTGCCGATGCATTAGACAGCCTGCAGAGGGCCCTGGAGTGTTGTGGAGCTGAGGGTTGGCGTGACTGGCTCTCTTCTGACTGGGCTATCCAACATATGACCTTCCTTCCCAACGAGAACGGCACTTCGGTATCCCTTCCGGACAGCTGCTGCATGAGGCGAAAGGGCTGCAGGAATCGACCTCTTCTGTCGGATGATATTGAAGGAGTAGCAGCTGCGGGAATCCATCCACGCGGCTGCTTCCGCAAAGTCTTCAGTTTGGTCAACGACAACGTCTTCCACATTGCCGCCACTGTGTTGGGATTGGCCTTCACCCAGATCGGAGGCATCGCCCTGGCTTGTCTGCTGGCCAACAAACTGGCACCAAGACAACATCGACGTGTGGTAGCACATTAATGGTCTGTTTTAAAAAATAGGCAACCTGCACCAAGGATTGACCAATTTGTAGATAGTTAGGATTGGGAATGAACTATGCCCCTAAAAGAGTAATAGAGTTGCAAAGTGTTGGGAGTCCACGCATCCAGGTTTCTGAGATTAAATGTCTTGTCAGGTGATCGGCATTTGGAGGTCTTCCATGGCTTGGATGGGCATGAAAACTTTATCCACAAAAAATCAGCAACTGCTTTATGAAATATATGGTTCTTTGACTGTGCCTGTGTGCAAAACGTTAAACGTTAAGAGAGAAATCAGCTACAACTCCTGTAGAGCGTTTTGGTAAGAAACATTACAGAGCTTTACATTTTGTTTTGCGGACTTCGCAAGTTGACATTTTGTAGAAATCTGATTGTGATAATGACGCAAATGATTAAAACTAATCGTCATAACGTAAACCTATAGTAATGTTGAATTATCCAAAAGACTCCTTTGTTTCTATGTTGAGCAACGTAAGTGGTAAAAAGAAATACTTCAGGAACCAGCAACTCCTTACACTTTGCAACTCTTTTACACTTGTTTGCCTGGTTTTGTCTTATGCACAATTTATGAAAAGCTTCTTTGATTCTGTAAATCTCAAAAAGTAGATGACAGTACAATGAGACTTTGCTCTCTGATTTTGTTCCAGAAATATTTAATTATAAGCATGGATTAATATGCTTCATTATATAGAATGTAAAAACGATTATTTAGGGTAATTACACGGCTTTGTTGAATACTCAGTTCTAATTGGTCAATTACGGCGTTCTATGGTCTGTTATGTCTTTATAGCAGACCGTTGCTATGTATAACAGACTGTTGCTATGGGCACAGTTCTTATCTCGGACCATTTTTGTGTCAAATTATTGATTTCTTAAGTAAGTAGCCGTGTAATAAGCGGGATAATGTACAGTTAGTGGATCATTGTTGTGAAATAAACCCCATCAAGGCGATGCAAGACCCTCTCCTCCTCCTCCCTGCATCGCCCAGTCTGGGTTTCTTTCACAACAATGACCTGCTCGCTGTAGCCTACATTATCCCGTACTTAAACTACTCTCCTTTTGGTTGACACTGGGATTTAGTACATCTCACCACTGAATGCACAGGAATGTTCACCAGCAGTTTTCCACTTCGTCTGGCTGCGTTCAACAGATGTTCGCATCTGCATCATTTAGTTCTTCCATCACAAAGACTACACTGTGCTAGAATGGTGCTTTTTAAAAAAGAGCTTATTCAAATATTGCTGTGATATTTTGTGCTGTTCACATCTGACAGGCTGTAATGTTGAGGTGTTTAGGTAAGACACTTTAAAATAGTTTCTCCCATATGTCTCCGTGTTGCTAGAGTTTGTATATTCTGAAGCACAAAATAGTTTTAATATTAATATTGTGAACACATCACCCATGTTGGCATGACCCAGATGCTGTGCAACCACACCTACTACTAGCATGAAACTTGCTCTTATTCAACATCAAACTCAAGTTGACAATAAATAGCTCAACATGTTGGGAAATAGCTTAATTTGCTTTCTAGCCGAGAGCTAGATGAGATGATACCACTCTCATAACTATGAAGCCAATGCAGCAGCTAGCTATCTTAGCATAAATTAGTTAATTAGTGAGCTTTAGAGGTGTTGGTAGGTGGATTCTGTTACCATTAGACAGAGCCAGGCTAGCTGTTTCCACCTGTTTACTGTCTTTTTTGCTACACTAAACGAACCTTCTCCTGGCTGTAGCTTCATATTTAGCCAGGGTTGTCAACTCCAAACAGTTGCCAGATGTTAAATATTATGTTATCGCACTAGAGGCTTAAAATGATTGTATTTTCAGGAAAATTGTCGTACAGATGTCGTAACCACGAGAACAAATAGGCGTAAAATATGTAAAACACATATCTAAAGGACTATTTGACATGACTTTTCTTTTAAAGAAAGCTGACGTATAGCTGTGATGCGTGGAAGGAGTTATGTGTCTATAAGTCCATCAGTCTGCCAATTTTTGTAATAACCTACTACTATAAAAATAATTACAAGTTCATCAACATAGTAGCTACAGCAAGCATGATTGGCTGGAAAGAGGTCATGTGACCAGAGATGCGTAAACACAGACGTAGGATCCATATTTTGCCATCAGGAAATTAATTAAATTAAGACAGAACAGAATAAAACCAACTACTATTTATAAAAAAAACAATGATTATGTGTGATTATGTAGCTATAGGCCAGTTAATATTTTTGTATTATTGTGTTTTTAGACTCCAGAGGTGACTTTAAGTGAACAAAATGTCAATCTTATGATAGTGGTATCAATCTTGTCATCTAAATCAAATAAGTATATTTCCCAAAATGTCTAGCTATTCCTTAGATGAATGTGAAAGTGTTTTTTTCTCTCATATGAACTTGTTATTCATATGAGATTGTTTTAAGATTACTATATGCACCGAGACGATACAAGTCCATTTGCCTTCGTTGCAGGCTCAACCTCATTCATTCCACCTCTCCTATTCAGGATAGGCCTTTTTATTGCTGTTGTAATTGTAATGTATGATAGGCCTATATATACTGTATGTGTATGATGTATTCTAATAATTACCGACATGCATGACTGAACTGTAAACTATATCTGACAAACAATAAACAGAAAATCTTTGCCTCGTTACAGGATATGATATTGATTGGACACTGGGAACGGGAACGTCGAGGTCTGCTGCCCTTGAATATTTTAATGATCATGTAATGTTATGTTGATGTAAACAACATACAGGAGAGCGTTGGTAAAGGCAAATATGAAGTATGTAATGTAGCCTATAATAAACATCTTGTGAAATCTGAAAAAAAAAGAGCATTTTGGGTTTTTTTTGGGAGCTTTTTCCTCAATAAGTGAAGATTATATCGCTCATCCTGACAGGTGGCAGGTTCAAAGCTGCTGTCTGCATTTTAAAGACCTTTTGAAACAGCTCTAGGTTTTTTTATTTTATGAGAGAAGCCATGCTGGATTTGTGCCAGAGTGGTAAATCCTCAGCGCTGGGGGAGTGGTCGATCCTCTGGCCGGGTAATTCTGAATTATGGCCGAACTGAACGACGTCTCATTTCTACCACCTGAGACGCCGCCAGTGATTAGATCTGCCCTTGAAAGGGAGACAACAGACACAGACGCACTGCTGAGCGTGACGCAACACAACAGCGTGACCTTAGCCATTATTGATTACTTTATGGAGCAGAAAATCATGATCGTCTGCTTGAATTGGGCAATATGAAGCTCACAATTAATCACAAAGATTACCTTAAAACCAACATATATCTGCATTTAGAGACTGAGAGGCTGTGGGCTGTGGCCTCTGAACAATGACTACCATTTTCATGACCTAATTATGGTATTGATTAGCCTACATTGGGCTCTAACAAGGCTTGCGGATGCTTTTCTATCTGATTACACTGTCCTTGTTTAACCTATTTTGCCAGAGGTTGCTACAGCCCAACCAGCAGTTTCATCATACTAATAAGAGGAGCTCTGAGAGCAACACCTTAAGTCAGGGAAACCACAAGGGGCATTTGAAAACTATTTGGGGTTTGGGCGCTTTAATGTGCACTATTTATAGCTTCTATTCTACCAAAACAAATGTTCAGTGGAAGGGACACAAAATAGCTGCAGAGTGGTGCAAATATATGATCACTATCAGGTCCTAAAACACTCCCTAAAGACGAAAAGCAGTATATAATCACTTAAATAGGAGTATTAAAGGTTTTTACATGGATACAAACCTACATTACAACCTTGAAAACACACTTTATTCATGAAAATCATAGTTCTTTAATTATGATGATTGATTTAAAAGCCCTTAAACATGTTATTAATACTTTAATATGTATTAAAACTTTTCAGATTTTGAAATTGCATAAATAAATATGGCTTCAGGCTCTCCAATTCCAATATGGGTGTGTCTCTAAAGCCTCCTGAATCTGATAACACAGATGTGTGGCAGCACTTTGAGGAAATCCATCCTATAGTCTGGATAACATGTCTTAGGCCTCGGGTATTTTATCTTGGATTTGCCCTGTAAGTTTTGCCCATTTTTTTTCAGATTCATGTTGTTAAAAAGGATAATTATCCAAAATATATCAGGCAGAATGTAAACCAGACTTGTGATGGTGATTAACATTTGTGTATTCTACACTGTAAACAATTGCTGTGAATTTACAGCAGGATTTCAACAGTATTAACCCGTTATTGCTAAAAACAGTGCTATAAATTACGCTCATAGGCTATTTTTTAACTGGACTATATAAAAACAGCACTTAACTGCTGATCAACTGTCTAAAGTATCATCAGTAACCGTTTCATGTAGTATTTCTTTTAATTCTGGGATCTGATCTGCACATGTGAGGCTTATACATGATTGTAAAATCAGTGAATTAGCTCTGTTCTTCACTCACATGTTGTTCTGGTTTGCATTCTGTGCTTGTAGCCAGCTATAGACAGACATTTTGGGAAAAGTGTCAACAAATCTATTTCTCTCAGAACACTTGAATCACAATATGCTGAAAGATTATTATGGGATTTTCGCTCAATGACGACAAAAATATTCTGCCTACTGCAGCTTTAAGTCTGTCGTGCATCTGACTCATTTTGGTGCTTTGCACAGCAGCCTGTACTCTGCCCTGCACTTTTTATTTGGCAATTCTCTTCCCACCACCACCACCTCCTCTAGCTCGCACCGACTGATCGCTGCGTAAAATCCACCACTCTGCGCTTGGAAATGTAGTTGTTTTGACGCACAGCGAGTTCTCCTGAAAAAAAATGGACTTAAAATCCGAACTCCTGAAGTCCATCTGGTACGCTTTCACTTCGCTGGACGTCGAGAAGTGTGGCAAAGTGTCCAAGTCGCAGTTAAAGGTAAGCTGGGAATGTTATGTGGTCATTTTAACACCAGGAAACAGAGAGAGAGAGAGAGAGAGAGAGAGAGAGAGAAACACACTTTAACGCTGCTACTTTTCCTCTATTGTCTCTATAGTTTGTCTTTTTATGATGTGGAACTTGTACTATGTGAATCAATGTTGTAATCGGAGGAACAAAACACACACAAATGTCCTACAAGGTTGCTCACACACACACACACACGCGCACATACGCACACAAGTCCAAATATTTGTAAAAGCTTTATTCTAACACACTATAACCTGCTGGAATGTTATGTGGTCGTTTTAACACCAGGAAACACACACAGAGAGAGAAATACACTTTAACTCTGCTACTTTTCCCCTTTTAAATCACCTTTTCTGGCTGAATACAAACCAAAGTCTCTATAGGTGTCTTTATATGTTGTGAAATATGTGAATCAATGTTGTAATCTGAGGAACAAAACACACACACACAAGTCCAAATACAAAAAATATATCTTATACTGTATATGTTCTCAATAGATAAGTTCTTAATATGCCTGTATACGTTCTTAATATGCCCTTGTATAAAGTATTTCCTCTTTATAATTGCAATGTAAACATCTTGAATCTTGAAATATTTGTAAAAGCTTTATTCTAACACATTTATAACCTGCTCATACTGGAGGTGAAGAGTGTGAGTTCAGCTTCAAAGCTCAAAGTCCAACCTTCCTCTCTGTGTGGCCCAGAAACATTAATAGTGACATAATGTACCAGCCATTCTGTGTGATCGAATAAAAGGCAAGACAGAGAACAATAAGTATATATTTGATTTAGCTATTTTCCCCCTCAGTGAGTGTCTGCCATGTTGCTTTCTGTCCAGTTCCTACATGCCTGACTCCTGAGTCTCCATAGCACACAAGAATCCAGGACATAGCAGAAAGCTGTCCTGACACGCTGAGAACCAGCTGTCTGTGGTTGTGTGTGTGTGTGTGGGTTTATGGTGTGTGAAGAAACATCGAGGGCACTGAAGAAATATTGAGATGTGCTTATCAGTATATCTATATACTGTAGTGATATGAGTCTATTATGTCTGTTCTCCAGGTGCTTTCCCACAACCTGTACACAGTGCTGAACATCCCACACGACCCGGTGGCTCTGGAGGAGCACTTCCAGGATGATGATGACGGGCCGGTGTCTAATCATGGCTACATGCCCTACCTCAACAAATATATACTGGATAAGGTACTGTGGCTACTCTTATATAAGTAGGTTACAGAATCTTATATATTAGGATTTATTTGTTTTATCGAGCATTTACTTTTTTTATGTGAATATAGGGCTGGGCAATATGGTCAAAATCTTCTATCACGATGATGAGTCATTTAATATCTTGATAACGATAATATATATAAATAAATATATATATATATAATAAATATAAAATTATGAACCTCAGTAATGTCAAAAAATATTCATAGTGCAACATGAAAACAATACAAACAATATTAATGAATTTTGTAACTCCTATTATTCGTCTTTTTTTTCTATTTTGGGATAATCGTGCTCTTAAAATTTGGGACTACTTCCCATAATGCTTTGGGAATTGTAAACAGGAAGTACAATGTTGTCAAGGAGTTAGTTAGCAATGTGTCAAGCCTATATTTGTTTACTTTTTGTCAAATTGTACCATTAACAGCACGCCGAATTAGCCATAAGCCGTCCCTGTTTGCAATGTACCCATGAATGTACACACAAATATTAATGGATTACTGTAATACTGAGGAAAACGTATATATACATATATATATATATATATATATATATA
>CAKAOI010039844.1:0-13096 GCA_916701655.1 Sebastiscus albofasciatus
TATACACATATACACTCACCGGCCACTTTATTAGGCACACCTGTTCAATTGCTTATTAACACAAATAGCTAATCAGCCAATCACATGGCAGCAGCTCAATGCATTACGTCATCTAGACGTGGTGGAGACGACTTGCTGAAGTTCAAACCGAGCATCAGAATGGGGAAGAAAGGGGATTGAAGTGACTTTGAACGTGGCATGGTTGTTGGTGCCAGACGGGCTGGTCTGAGTATTAAACTGCTGATCTACTGGGATTTAACACACAACCATCTCTAGGGTTTACAGAGAACGGTCCCAACAAGAGAACTGATACTACAATGCTGTTTATGTCCGAACTGCATTTCACTTTTAATCAATTTAATCTTGACCTTTTTATCGTCACAATAAACTGAAAAAACAATAGTTGTGAAGATATAAGCGAGCTGAAAGATGACCTTCTTTGAAAACACAAATATTAAAACACATAGATTATATATTTAGACATCATTTAGTTTAAATGTTGAAGCCGTTTCATTTCCGTTTCTTTCATGTTACTTTTTATCACCATCTTAATTTCACTGTAATTTAATTCTCCCTTTTACTTCCCTCCAGTTGTGGAAGCACGACTGATTTCTGACAACATAATTAGAAGTTTCAAAGCAGAAATCCTGAAAATATTGAATAACTATAGTAGTAAATATCCGTGCACAGAATTTCTGTTGGTATTCAAAATAAATCCAAAATAACATCTCTGATTATTTTCTGTCAGGAAGTCTTATGTTTTCATTTCATCCTCTCAAAATTTCACTTCAACTCAGCTATCGATAAAATAAATTCACTCAGTTCAACGTAGCTAAAGAGCCGGCCATTTAGACCTGACGGTGGCGCTACATGAGGAACATCTACAGCTGAGATTCGTGTTAATCCGACCGCTGCTCGTTGAGATAGCTGCTGTTTTTCCTGGAATATAAAACCAGCGTGTTGTGCTTCTGTCTCTGATGGAAAAGTAAAACTCTCATTCTGCTGTAATTATTCTTATAAACCCTCATTAATGGAGCACAATAGTCACATCTGTTTGGCTGATAACTGAACACACTCTCTGTCTGCTGGCTGATGACTTTTTAATGATGCTCCTGCCCAGTTATTTATCTGCTCTGATGAAATAATCTCCTTCCTGCAGCAGTCGGTCTGTTCAACACTGAACTCTGTGTTTCTGCACACTGAAGGAAAAAACTGCTTCCTGTTCCAGCTGGTTTAAAGTCCTCACATGACGACTTCACATCCAGCACCGTGTGAAGGAGTAGCTCCATGTTCATGGGAAATATGTAGTGGTCAGGATGGGGTTAGCTTAGCTTAGCATAAAGACTGGAAGCAGGGGGAAACAGCTAGCCTCTAAAGCTCACTGGTCAACAAAAGATGAACAACGCTGGAACTATTTCTTGACAAACAACTGCGTATTCATCCGCCCAGTACTTCTGTGCAGCATCTGCAGCTAAAGCTGAAGTTGTCTCTGACCAAACTCTGTGTAGAAACCACAGACAACAGCAACGTTGCTGCCGTATTTCTGCCTAGATGACTTTATGTTGAGTGTTGATGGAGCAGCTGCAGAGCCTGGCGCCGATCCATCCAGACTCCATTCAGAAAACAAGCATTTTAAAAGTTGTCTGCTTGTCGTCATGGTAACGGACCTGACGAAGCATGAATTCAGACTTCAGTATCATCATGTTGTTGTTTCAGCATCATTTTGATCTGTTTATTGATATTAAATCACAGCTCAATCTGTTTATTCTGGGTTCATACCGCAGTAGAGACGTGTGGCTGCTAGATACAGTCAGTGTGATGTCACTGTGTGTGAATACAGCTCGCCGCCGGGTGACGTTATGAACCCAGACACGACGGCGTTTGGTTTTCTGACATATCTGGGACTTCACCAACATGTACAAAGCAGCAACAGAGGTTATTTCTTCCATGGTTGCTGGAGGAAATGTTGGTATCTATGGAGACGAGCTCTTCCTCCTCTCCGGTGCGTCTAGAGTGAATGAACACGGATGATAGCGGCGGTCCAGAGGGTGTGAACGCAGCATTAAGCAAACACAGTTGGCTTTACAACAAACCCAACACACAGTAAACATGGTGTGTGTGTGTGTGAGAGAGATAACGACACTGTGTCGAGGCTCTTTACAGGATTACATCCTCATATATTCACGTTTTAACCTTTGACCCCCCCAAACAGAAGCTGATGTCATACGTGTGTCATAATTAATCAAAGACAATGACATCAATAACGGGAAAGTAGAGCCATCATGAGAGGTCAGAGGTCAGACACACACAGACCGCTCAGATCAATAGCTGAATGTAGACGGATAAACAGCACTAATACACTGTAATCCTGCTGTAATACCACACACACACACGCACACGCACACACACACACACACACACACACACAGCGGCCAGGCTGAGTCATCCTGTGTGTGTTTGTGTGTTATTGTAATAATATAATAGCCACCAATCACAGCGTGGAGACCACCCAGGTAATGAGATTACCCAGCATGCTCTCTCTCTCTGTCACACACACTCACACACACACACACACACACACTACAGGATGACTCACAGTTAATGGTCTTCTGGTTTCCAGCTCACAGAAAGGAGGAAGGAGGTTTGAGGTGTGATTGAGTCCTGATGGTCCTCACTGATCAATAAATGTACTAGTCTGATGCTGATTGATTGATTGATTGATGAGAGTGAAGACAGTAAGAAACCTCTAACAAAGACAGCAGCAGCTCTCTATCACAGCGAACAAAACCAGTAGTAGAATGTAACTAAGTACATTTACTCGAGTACTCTACTTAAAGGTGCAGTGTGGAGGTTCTGGCGCCATCTAGCGGTGCGGTTGCAGATTGCAACAATCTGAGTAATAGTACTTGTCCACAGCCTCCGTCCTTTCCACGCTTCCCATTCATTGTCAGGCATGCAGCAATGCATTTTGGTAGCGTGGCGGAGCGATTCGAGAGGCGAGGCGTCACGTCAGCCGTCGTTATGCAAATCAGGGGCGTCCGGCGCGACTCGCCGCCTCTGGAAACTCCCTAGAAACTTTTAAACTAACTGTTGTCGATATAAAATAAAGACAGATTCATCAACTGCAGGATTATTTTTCTCATAAAATGTTTTCAGAAACACATTTCGATGAACTATTTTCGTGATATAAGAGAAGAAAGTTTCCAAACGAGCCGCCATGTTGGTTCTACACAGGGAGCGGGTCCTCTTCACGGAGTCCTCCATGTTCCTACAGTACTCCTGAACAGACAAACCAAACTCTGGCTCCAGAGAAAGACTTTCATGTTTTTACGTCACCTGAAGGCCACCGTGGTTCTCCGACAAGCTGGTGGTGAAACTGTGGTAACGTGAGCCGCAGAGTGTTAAACCGTGGTATCGCCAGCCGCCGTCTGACTTCTTCTTCCTAAAGTCCCTGATTTCTGCAAATCAGGGGCGTCCGGTGCGACTCCCGCCTCTGGAAACTCTCTAGAAACTTTTAAACTAACCGTTGTCGATCTAAAGTAAAGAGATTCAACAACATGGATTATTTCTCTCATTAAATGTTTTCTGAAACACATTTCGATGAACTATTTTCGTGATTTAAGAGAAGAAAGTTTCCAAACGAGGCGCCATGTTGGTTCCAGTTTGAAAGCTGGGAGCGGCAGCCCGCGAGGGAAAGAGTTCGTCCAATCAGGTGCTGAGTACCAGAGTACAAGTACCTCAAAAATCCTACTTAAGTACAGTACTTAAATAAATGTACTCAGTCACATTCCACCGCTGCAGGTCTGACGTTTAGTCCGGGAAAGTCTGCAGGATTCCCGACACGAACAAAAGAAAAACAAGCCTGAGTAGAACACAGGAGGTAAAACCTCGAAATAACTGTGAGTAACGCTCCGATGGGAGTCACTAAATGTCAAACAGGAAGTTGGAGCGACTAACAGGACGCGAACATCTCTGAGTTTTACCTGCTGAGTCAGAGTGAAGAGTGTTAGAGGAAGAGGAGGGAAGGAAACGAAGCTGCAGAGTCGACTAACACTGATGGAACGAGGTTATATCAGGTCATTATCAACTAAACTACCGCAGCCAGAAACACTGGTTCAACTAATATAATGAGGATTGCTGTTTAAACAAAACAACAAGACTGCAGAAAAACAATTTTAAAAGAAGGATAAAAGAAAGAGGGGTTAAACGAGGACAGAACCTTCCAAAATAAAAAATAAATGAATAAATAAATAAATGACTCAATGAATAAATAAATGTCATTAAATGCAGCAAAAATAGTATAAAAAATAAATGTAACCATTAATTAATTGATGAAATGCGACATAAATTGATATTTCTGTTTTAATTTGCATCAATATTTATTTATCTTTTATCAATTCCCTCATTTATTTACTCCTGTTTAATTTTTACTTTTATTTATGTATTCATTTTTAAAATGTATTTATTTATTTATTTAGCATTATTTATTTTAAAATACATTTTTGCATTTATTTATTCTTATTAATTTTTTAATGTATTTATTTATTTTTGCATTATTTATTCATGTGTATAGTTTTATTTTGTATTATTTATTTATGAATTTTGCATTTATTCATGCAATTATTTTATAATTTTTTAAAATGTATTTATTTATCTTTTCATAATTTATTAGTGTTTTTATTTATTCATTATCTATTTATGCATTTTTGCATTTATTTAAGAATTTATTTATTTATACATTTATTTATTAATTGAGCAAATTAATACAGAAAAATCAATCGGGACTAGCTACTATACTCGGTGGGGATTTCGAGGGATGCAGCAATTTATGTCCACGTCTTTCTCAACAGTTTTTTTTTTGGTAAAAAAAGACTCAGATTTGAGTCTTTTAAAAGTCTTTAAAGTCTCCTAGTGGACAGTCAGTGTTAGTAAAAGTCCCAGAGCCTCATCAGAAGAGTCGGTGTGTTTTACAGAAACCTCAGATTCTCCTCCATGGAGCTAAATAATCATCTTGTAGAGCAGAAAACACTCTAACAAGAAGTGACAGCAGGAAACAGGAGAAGACATACGAAGCTACCAGATGTTTGGAGTTGAGTCAACAGCTGGACTTCCTTTGTTTAGCAGATCAGTGTCGTCCTGCTGGACCTTTATTACATTTACAGACTTTAGTTCTCCGTCCTCAGTCAGTCTGATGATAACACAGAGCTTGAACCTGAACCTGTACTGGGTCGACAGAGCAGCTTCTAGAATATTTCTGTTCGTGTGATATGAGCTGAAGAACAAAGAGAGGAACAGCTGGAGGGAAAAACCAGGTGACTTCAGTCTGGCGCCGTCACAGGAAGTCAATTATCACTCACACACACAGAAGCGGGCAGGTACGTGAGGAGTGAGAACGCACCTGGCGAGTCAAGGCTGAGGCTTCAACATAATGACATCATCCCCATTACATCATCACAGTCACTGGAAACCAGTCCATCTGATACCAACGTGGTCACAGAGAAGAGGTTTTATTTACTATCCAGATCTGGTGACCACAGCTGAGGGTCGGACCGGTAAATAGAGACATCTGCCTCCCGTACAGCGGCCACATCACCGCCGACAACACACCGAGCTACCTGTCGACCTTCGGCTCCATCTTCAGATTCTGACGAAGACTCTGAGTAAAGTCTGAGTAAAGAGAGTTGAACCTAACTTTGAATGTTCACACGTCGTCTGTGATTTTTCACAACAAGCCTCCTCTGCTGTTCACACTGATTTATAATGTGAGAAGTCTCTCTCTCTCTCTCTCTCTCTCTCTCTCTCTCTCTCTCTCTGTCCTTGGTTAACCTTCTGTAAAACCAGCCTCTCCTCCGCCGCTGAGATAAGAGCTGAAAACACCTCCACTGATGGAAACCAGGAGGAGAACAGAAGCTGCTCTCAGAGCGGAGCTGAAGAACAGATGAAAACAAAGAGCTATTCTTCTTCTTCCCTTGCATTAATTCACACAGATGAGATGAGAAGAGGAGAAGAGAGAGGAGAGGGGAGGACTGGTAGGAACATTAGCATCGGAGCCAGACGGACTGAAACACTGAGAGCAGGATGAAGCAGCAGGACGGCCAAGAAACCAACAACAGAGAATTAAAAACACAGAAACTGAATCTGTGAGGAGCCAGAAACACTGAATGAACGACACCAACAAAGAGGTGGTTTCTGTTTTCCCTCTCAGACAGACGGAGAATTAGTCTGCTCTCCGTCAGGTGTGTGTGTCTGAAGAAATGTCTTCTAGTTTTTATACCACAGCTTCAGAAAACCTGTGTTTCTATGGAGGACGGAACCTGCCAACATAAAAAATAAATAAATAAATAAATAAATGACTCAATACATATATAAATACATCATTAAATGTAGCAAAAATATTAAAAATAAATGTAACCATTAATTAATTGATAAAATGTGACATAAATTGAAAATGTACTCTTCTGTTTCATTTTCCCTTATATTTATTTATGTATTTATTTCTATGTATTTTTAAATGTATTTATTTATCTTTGCATTTATTTTTTATTTAATCATTTATCTTTGCATGTATTTATTTTTTTGCACTTATGTTTTATTGATTTATTTATGCACGATTTCCCATGTGCATTTCACCCCTTATTTATTTCCTCAAACTTATTTATTTCTGTATTCCTTTCTTTTAACATTTCTTTATACATTTATATTTTAATTTGCTTCTTTATTTATTTATCTTTGTATTAATTCCCTTATTTGTTAACTCCTCTGTTTAATTTTCACTGTTATTTATTTATGTATTCACTTTTATTCATTTTTAAATTTATTTTGCAATTCTTTTTTTAATTTATTTTTAAATTTATTTATTTATGCACAATTTTCCATTTGCATTTCACCCCTTTTTTCCCAGTATTTCCCCAAACTGATTTATTCCTGTATTCTTTTCTTTTTCACATTTCTTTATGCATTTCTGTCTCATTATGCAAACGAGGGGGCAAATGATTTATTTCCTCATGAATAAATAAATAAATACATTTAAAATGAATTATAAAATAATTTAATCATTTTAATAACATTTATTTATTTATCGAGTCATTTATTTATATATTAATTAATTTTTTTATTTTGGCAGGTTCCGTCCTCCATATGTTCTCCAGTCAGCAGGCAGGTAAATGTTAAGTCAGGACACGTTGAACAGATGCTGCTCTCTGTGGAAACCGTGATGTCAGTACAGGATGATGTAAACGTTGTCAACCTGAGCAGAGGTCGAGAACAGGAAACACCTGTGTGGGTGTTCAGAGGCTTTAAACACATTATACTGATAATACTTTGTACTTAAAAGTAATAGTTTCATTGCAAGACTTTTACTTGTAGTTGTACAGTGTGGTATTAGTACTTTTACTGCAGTAAAGGATCTGAGTACTTCTTCGACTACCGGTGATATTATTCAGTTTAAAACATACACACAAACACACACACATATACACCCACACACACACCCCGTCTCCAACCCAAACAGTCTCATGTGACAGGATGACTTCATCGTCGTAGCGTCTGAGCTCTGCTTTCAGTCGATATGTGGAGTAGATCTGTTTATCTGAGCCTTCAGTCAATACTGCTGTTGGTCTCAGTGTGTGTGTGTGTGTGTGTGTGTGTGTGTCGCAGTCATTATCACGGTCACACACACTCTCACTGGTCAGTTTGGCAGCGCTCAGATATTCTCACATTGCTTCCTCTCAATATCAGCTGTCACATCCAATAGGAGCAGAGACAAAGAGACGGTAGGAACTAAAATCTGGCAGCATTTTGGTTCCTACCCTCCTGTCAGACCACATGAACTCACTGGTTTCACTGGTTCCTACCCTCCTGTCAGACCACATGAACTCAACAACTACGAAAAAGCCTAAAAAAAACGTGAAAAATATCCGAAAAATGACCTAAAAAAAGTTTGTAATAAAAATGTCCGAAAAAAGGTGGAAGGCAGAAGAAAAGTCAGAAAAATGACAGAAAAATATTCCAAATAAAGTCTGCAAAATCCTGAAAAAATGTAAAAAAAAATGTCAGAAAAATGTGAGAAAGAAAGGCAGAAGAAAAGTCTGCAAATGTCAGAAAAATGTCAAAAATCTTTTGAAAACTGTTGAGTTTGAATGAAGTGTGTTTTGCAACGATCATCGAGGTAAAATTACTGTTTCTGTCAGTGGAGTCTGGTGGCTTTGAGGAGAACATATTAACTGTGTTTTGTACATTAATAAATCATAACACTTGTTTAAATCCCTGTTGAGTTTATTTCTTAATAGGTCTACTTTCGGGACAGTAAAACATCTCGTCTACTTGGTTGCACCTCTCAGGTGATATGAGCTGTTTGATCGTCTCGTCTGCTGGGGAAGCTTCAGTTAGTCAGAATACAGGATCAGCTCTCTGCTGCTCAGTTAGAAGATTAAATACACGCTGATCTCACTAATAAGACTGGAGATGAACGAGGCCCAACGTTCCCTCAGCTGAGGGGCGAGGAGACGCCACATCCTCCACATACTGGTTTCCTGTACATATGATGCTGGGAGTACAGCTTCCTGTCTATAAGATAATCGCTTCCTGTCTATAAGCACTGTGACGCTCCTCACTTCTTATCCAGAGGTCATACACATTAACATTTCCTCCTCTGCTCTGTTCCCACACTGGTTTACATCCACCCCTCCCAGTCCTCCCAGTCCTTCCAGTCCTTCCAGTCCTCCCAGTACTCCCAGTACTCTCAGTCCTCCCAGCCCTCCCAGTCATCATGTGACTTCGTCCACCTCTACTGCTGACATGCGGAGGGACGTCAACTACGTTACCCAGAATCCCACAGGGAGTCATCGTGAGGTCAGTGGTTGGACCTGAGTATTTCCTGTTTACTGTGCTGATGGTCCCCGAGGATCACAGAGTACCAGGATGTAGATATTCACATGGATGCATTTACATTGCAGTCACTGCATGGTGTACATACGACACGCTACAAGCAAGAAAAGTCAGAAAAACGACCAAAATAAGTTTTAAAAGATGTCTGAAAAAAAGGCGTAAGAAGACAGGCAGACAAAAAGTCGCGTTCTTATTGCCACTCTCGTACATTATCGTGTCGTTTACACGTCTTTCCGTGCGACCACAGGCCATTAACACTAAGACTCAGGGAGACGTCAGCAGAGCTCATAAGTCACAAACACTGTCTGAATATTAGTTCATAGCTGAACATGAACTCTTTAAATAATACAAACTATAATGTTCCTTTGTCTTTACAGCGCTGGAGGAAGTACTAGTAGTACAAGTACTCAGTAGTACCTTTTACTGAAGTCAAAGTAATAATACTACGGTGTAAAAACTCAGAATGTTCCTTCAGTAAAGCACGAAAGTATCCAACTAATACAGTATATACATACAGTATTTATACTACCTGTGTGACTCATGCACATACTGATATACGTAGAATATATAGGATATAGTATATTCTGAATAGTATGTATGGTGAATGTGTAAACTGATAAACTCTTTTTGTTACCTTGTAATAAAGAATGCCGCGTCGGCTAAATGAGCCGCTGAGAATGTTAATGAGTAAATAATTAATGTGAGCAGAAGCTCTCAGCTGCTGTCTGTAAACTCAGCACTTTATACAACGGATGTATTTATTTAATATTCATTATTTAAGAAGTACAGAGAGACGATAAATAAACAACTAAAATCCTACAGAGGTTTAACGCACTTATCTTCTAAAAAAAAAACCTTTATAAATATATAAACTTATCTATTAGCTTTAAAACTGTTCTCTCATTATATATATATATATACACATATATATATATGTATATTAGAGGTTTAGAAGCTGTTCAGTCAGCAGGAACTCAGATAAATGCAGTACAAGTACAAAGTACTTTCAAGTACTATATTTAAGTACAAATTTGAGGTACTTGTACTTTACTGGAGTATTTGCTTCTCATGCCACTACTCCACTCTGTGTACCTGAGAGTACTTTACAGTGTGGTATTAGTACATTTACTGTAGTACAGGATCTAGAGAGTACTTCCTCCACCGCTGGAGAAAAATGTTTCCTTCTTCTACTGTGTATACTGTGTGTACTGTGTGTACTGTGTGTATACTGTGTGTACTGTGAGTGTACTGTGTATACTGTGTGTACTGTGTGTACTGTGTGTGTACTGTGTGTACTGTGTGTATACTGTGTGTACTGTGTGTACTGTGTGTACTGTGTGTATACTGTGAGTGTACTGTGAGTGTACTGTGTGTACTGTGTATACTGTGTGTACTGTGTGTACTGTGTGTATACTGTGTGTGTACTGTGTGTACTGTGTGTACTGTGTGTATACTGTGAGTGTACTGTGTGTACTGTGTATACTGTGTGTACTGTGTGTGTACTGTGTGTACTGTGTATACTGTGTGTACTGTGTGTACTGTGTGTATACTGTGTGTGTACTGTGTGTACTGTGTGTACTGTATAGCAGTAGTGAGAGGCAGACTGTAAACACAGAGCGGGGGGGTGAACTGTCAGCAGAGAGCTTGTCGGGGTCAAAGGTCATCTTGTGGTTTGTTGAAGCTCTAGAACATTTGACCCGTTTTGACCTGAAACCACAGACGGCGGTCGATGCAGCGCCACAACCAGGCTTTTACCTCCTCCTCCTCTACCTTCTTCACCTCCACCTCCTCCTCCACCTCACCTCCTCCTCCTCCTCTATATGAGCCAGTTTGTTTTCTCATCTCCATCTCTCCCTCACCTCCACAACCACCTCAACGCGGTCGATGTACCGCCACAACCAGGCTTTTACCTCCTCACCTCCTCTATCACCTCCTCCGCCTCGTCACCTCCTCCTCCTCAACCTCCCCCACCTCACCTCCACAGCGGTCAATGTACCGTCACGCTGAGGTTTTACCTTCTCTTCCTCCTCCACCTCCTCCTCTACCTACTCCTCCTCCTCCACCTCTTCTACCTCTTCACCTTCACCTCCTCCTCTACCTCCATCTCACTCTAACTCTTCTTCCTCCTCTACCTCCATCTCACTCTACCTCCTCCTCCTCCTCTACCTCCATCTCACTCTAACTCTTCCTCCTCCTCTACCTCCATCTCACTCTACCTCCTCCTCCTCCTCCTCCTGCTCCTCCTCAACCCCCTCCACCACCACCTCACAGTGGTCGATATACCGCCACAACCAGACTTTTACCCCCTCACCTTTTCCTCCTCCTCCTCCTCACCTCCTCCACCTCACCTCCATCTCTCCCTCACCTCCACAACCACCTCCACAGCGGCTGATGTACTGCCACAAGGCTTTTACCTTGTCACCTCCACCTCCATCTCAACTCCACCAACCTCCAAACAAACTGTACTAACCGGACCAAACAGGTTAGGTGTGAAAGCACTGCCTTTAAGCCTCTTTTAGCTCCTAGTTTTGGTTTTACAGACTAAATAATAATAATAACTCTCAGACAGAAACTAAAGTTTGACTCGATAACAATCAGCCACTGTTGCCATATGGAGTCTTTATGATGTGGTTTTAGTGATGTGCATGGAAAGTGTTATTTTATTTTGACAGTCTCCTCTGAGTATTTCCTGTTTGGAGACAAACAGACTTTATTGATTTAAGTTTTTTCTGATGACTGTAAATTCTCAGAGCTGCTCTTCTTTGAATTTCTGACGGTGGATTTTTCCAGAAAAGGTAAACACAGGACGCAGTGTGTGTGTGTGTGTGTGTGTGTGTGTGTGTGTGTGTGTGTGTGTGTGTGTGTGTGTGTGTGTGTGTGTGTGTGTAGACCTGCTGCTGGCCTTCAGCCTCATTGACTGGACTTTACACTGAGCGGTCTGTTCTCACTCATTCAGCTCAAGTATCACTTCTCTTTAAACAAGGCAGCAGTTCATCGCCTGCAGCTGAGTGTGTGTGTGTGTGTGTGTGTGTGTGTGTGTGTGTGTGTGTGTCTAACCTCTCACTTCTTTCAGTTTAACAGCCTGTTCAATCCAGATGTTATAAGCAAACAGCAGCAGCAGACTGATGATATTTCATCACATTTCACAATAAAACTAAACGAAATGAACCTTAAAGGAGATTAGTCAAGTATTTAATCCTCCTATCAACATGTTAGTGGACTAATATGCTGCTTTATGTAAATGTATGTATATATTTATTATTGTAAATCAATTATCAACACAAAACAATGACAGATATTGATCAGAAACCCTCACAGGTACTGCATTTAGCATAAAACAATATGCTCCAATCAGATCATGGCAAACTGCAGCCCAACAGGCAACAACAGCTGTCAGTGTGTCAGTGAGCTGACTGGACTATGACTTGCCCCAAACTGCATGTGATGATCATAAAGTGGGCATGTCTGTAAAGGGGAGACTCGTGGTACCCAGAGAACCCATTTACATTCACACATCTGGAGGTCAGAGGTCAAGGGACCCCTTTGAAAATGGACATGACAGTTTTTCCTCGCCAACATTTAGCGGGGTGTTATTTAACCCCTTCATGACCAGCTAGTCTGACCTGGTTGGTACCGATGGATTCATCAGGTTCTCTAGTTTACTATGATAGTAGTAGTAGTAGTAGTAGTAGGAGTAGTAGCAGCAGCAGTACTAGTAGTAGTCTGGCCTGGTTGGTACCGATGGATTCATCAGGTTCTCTAGTTTACTATGATACCAGGATCTTCTGCCTTTCTTTCGGATATTTTCTGATTTTTTTGGGACATTTTTCTGACTATCTTTTATGATCTTTTTCGGGCTTTATTTCATTGGTTTTTCCGACTTTTTATCTGACATTTTTTTTAACTTTTCTTCTGCCTATCTTTCGCCTTTTTTTGGACATTTTTCAGCCTTTTCTGAAGCCTTTTTTCAGACATTTTTCAGGCTGGTACCGATGGATTCCTTAGGTTTTCTAGTTTCGTATGATACCAGTATCTTCACTCTAGCTTTAAAACTGAGCCGCTACAACCTCCGAAAGATCGATTGCGTTAAAGTGTAAAAGAAATTAGTGCCGTTAAAACAAATTTGCGTTAAGGCGTTATTATCTCGTTAAATGTGACAGCCCTGATGAAGATCAGTACATGTCACACCTCATCATGTATTTATCACCTC